>RXPK01000199.1:2448068-2708789 GCA_004143645.1 Protaetia brevitarsis
CGATCACTACTTGTCAGGCAAATCCGGCTAAATATTCGTCAGATACTCGCTTCTCATAAATCGGGAGCAAGATGTGAGTCTTTTATTTAAAAGAGGGCGCCAGCTGTGACCAACAGCAAGGAAGCCAGGATTCGGCAATAAACAACACACGGTTAATCAAAAAAATAAATTTAATTAAATTAATTAATAATAATAAGTGTATATAATTACCAGTAATTACAAACAAAGTATAGCCGTAAATCGAAATTTATAAAAAGTATACAATATTTATTAGATCTATTAACTGAAAAGTTAGGCCATTTGTCTACTATACTCCATTCACTGTAAGAATGCAGCGTTACATTAGATAGGCGAAAGATTTACCACTTGCGATTGGCTAATAGACGAGGCGAATTCACACACACGAAAAATATTTTCTATAGCAAATGAAATTTAAGTTGGATGAAACAAAATATTACTGAAATCTATGACATTTGTCAATCCTGGTGTTAGTTTCAGCTCTTTATTTGCGTGTTTATTGCTTTTTTGTGTCGTTCGTGTGATTAGTGTAATTTTTATAAGCAAATTGTTACAAAAAATAATTATTCTTAAAGCTCTACTGAGTACTGTTGAATATTTGAAGGTTTTGTTTTAATAACTATATAAAATGATAGTGATGACAGTATTTTTTACATAAATTTTAGTATGGTAGATGAAGAAGTATTTGATCTACCTGCACGGCCATCAAAAAATCCTCAGGGAAAACATATTGGCAGTAAGCAAAGGATAATAGTTTATAATTTGTATCTGGAGCTTAAGGCGAATCTGGACGGCCTCTTAATGAGATTCTCTTCCAGCAGATGGCGTGGACCTTTTTCCGCTGTTTTTAGACATACCAATTAAAATATTTTAAATTTGATAAAGAGATTGTTTTGAAAACAGTATTTAAAATTGCGCCAACGTTTTATTTTTTTAAATTTTCTTTTTTCTAATTTTTTGTTTGGTTCTATTTGGCTTCCAAAAAGGAAAAATAAAAAAGTGGTCAAGGGCGATGGTTCAGCGGTCCTTACTAATACTAAAACATTTTTTTCATTTCTTTCTGATACCAAATAGCGTCCGAAAGAGGAAAATGTGTTTTCTCTTTGAACTCGTCCGCCGGGACAACCATAACTAGAACGGTAGCACACTCATCGAATTGAGTGCGCTACAGAAATGATACCGGTTCGAGTAATCAGATCTTTTCAAAACATTAGTAGTAGAATACTTTTCCGATATATTTTATCTCTGTCGCACACTTGGACGTCCAGATTCGCCTTAAACTTCTAAATCGGCAGCAATTAAACTGACTGCAAAGCAACTTGAGGTGGGTGAAAGAACAGTGTGGGATATTGTAAAAGAAAAGGATACCACAGGAGTTATCAGTTCATCCCCTAAAAAAAACGTCTTCGTCAGAGTTCATATAATTCCTTGGATGAAGCAGATAGATCAGCAATTAGGCGATACGTACATTCCTTTTTCTTGCAGAACGAATTACCTACGTGCACAAAACTATCAGGTGTAAATATAATTATGCATTTATTGAAGTTTCCAGAAACGCAATTAAACTTACATTATATTTACGCATATGCTATATTTTCACACTTATACGTTAAGGTGTTTTTATCGTTTTTTATTATGTTGCTTCTGCTTTATAGTTGTTGTACAATTTTTAAGAAGTACATTTGTTTCTACGTTGTATTTACTGTAGGCATATTAATTGACAACTAACATTTAATATGTTTTAGTCTTGGCTGATTTGTCCATGCTGTAAGATTCCCGAAATGTATTCACTGTTACTTTATTTGTATTATTTTATCACCTTATATTATGACTATAACATTCTAAATAAACTACTAAAAGCGTAGTGATTTCATGTTACCCTTTGCTATTATTACAAAATTTTGATAACCAAACTTTTTCGGTTATGACACTGACAATTTACAATTTGAATTTGCCGCTAATTTTTCAATCTTCGGTGTCATTTAGGCGCCGATCGCGGCGCTATCTACTGCATTCTTAAAGCGAATGGAGTATAGTTCGTTTATATTCACATACGCGATATGTGACAGTAGTAAGGTAAATAAATGTAAAATCTTAATACTCAATATAAATGTAAGATAATCAATAATAAGTAATGTATCCTATCATAATAATAATTCTCTTTTAAATTTTAGGCGATGTGATATTTGAGGTCCTAATAGCTGTTATTACCCAAAATAATTCGCAACAATATATATCAGATGGTAAAATGACGGAGATTACAATTTAGGTTAAGTTTACAAATTTAAAGTACTTAACAATATAAGTGGCGTCGCCAATATAATTCGAATAAATGTGGTGAAATGAATGACAATAATGAAATTTAGATTATATTAAAATTACAGAGATTAATTCAGAAAATTATAATGGTTACAAGGAAATCCAATGGTGGCTGATGACCAAATTACTATAGATCGTTGGTGAACAATTAACATTTAATGTATAATGACATGGACTAATTTAAAACAGGATTACTAACAAGACAATACAAATCGGTGCGCCGGTGATGCTGGTGGTTACATATATTCTAGATCCTACGTCAGTGTGTCAGTATTTAATGAAAAGGTCCTCTACGGAGCATTACAGTGATCCATCCTTAGGGATGCGCTTACAGACAATATAGGGTACCCGCCAGGTTCCACGAGTAAAAAATTAGGGGCCTGCTCTGTTTGCTGAATTCATGGCATTACACGATCGGCCAAGTACGATTCCTTGATTGGATAGTCCAAAAAGGGACAATTAAATCAGAGACAAAAAACCTACGGTCGTAATAGGATATTAGCATGTGCTTATATATGTAAAGTGCAAATAAATAAATTATTAAAAACTACTATAATGTAGTTTTAATTAAAGAACAAGAACATATTAAATTATTTAAAATGCAGTATTAAAATTTTTGTGCCGCCAAAAAAACATGTTGTTTATCAAGAGTAAAAAAATAAAATTAATTGACGTTTTAAATGAAATAAATAAATATTTAATTTAATGAATTAAAGCTGCTAACTGTATATATAAGATTTGTAATAAATAAAATTAATAACAAAGAAAAGCACATGCCAACATCGTATACACTAGTGGCCAAAATAATATAAAAACAAAAACATGCTGTGAATTGAAATCGGTTTTTTTTTCTCAAAGTTTTGGTAATGTTATAGCCATTAGCAACCGTATACTTTTATCAAGAAGAATTGAACGATTTTTATAGTAATCTAAGACTAATTTATGTTTACCAAAAAGGTGAACCGTGAAGGAAATGCTTTAATAATTTCTCTTGAAACACACGAAAAGTACTTAATTATATATACGTTAGCCGTCCTTAACCGAAATATTTTTCCGTAGTTCGTGTGAAACCAAACCTAACGACTTCATTTTAACCTCATTAAAACAAGCTTACGAAAAAGCCACTTGACCTAAGTGCGTCCACTCAAATTACGTCAACGTGTAATACAAATTCTTTTCCATCATCGAACCTGACAAAGCAGCGTAGTCATTTTTACAGAAAAAAAAAAAAACAGGTTAACGCACCCTACAGGCTCTGAACAAGAAAACAAACCTACTAATTTTGTTCCACTGTACGAAATAGGAAAAGTGTTCAATTTAATGTGTGTGCGTACAATACAGATACACTTTGAAATTATTAAACGTTAATTAAGTTCTTTTGCAAGAATAAGTAGGGCGGCCCACGTCACGTATCCACCACTTTTCACTCAGCGCTGCTCAGATTGTTTCTCGCCTCGCTCGCTTTTTTTTTTCTTACTTACATATTCACTTGATTGGAAAAATTCCCGCACGGAGCTTACATTCGTAAACGCTTACGGAGTCGCATGTGTACGAAAGATTCTAAGCGACTGCTTTATTGAACACTCTTTCATTTAACATGCTTCTCAATCGAAACTGAACCGAAAGAAAAGTATTAGAATCTAAAGCGCGGATTCTGAAACATTTATTATATTATTTGGTCTGCGTCAACGTGATGCAAATGTGTTTTGAAGTATTTCTTTCGGCGCAGATTTAATCTGTAACTAAATAGTGATGAGAGTAATTTTTGTTTTAAGAAGAATTTTTGAAGGAACCATCAATCAAGCAATCAAGGTACAATATTCATACAATTTTTAGAAATCCCCTGCAATTTTATTATTTTAAAAGATTAGTGCACATTCTTTACATTCAGATATAGAATTGAAGATGCAGAAGATTTTGATGTTACGGATAATTATTAACAAGCGGCGAAAATAATGGAAATGAATTGACATAGGAGTAGCATGCGTGGCACTATCGCGATTCCCAGAGAGAAATGAGTCATTTCAACCATTGTTGCAGTTTTATAAATATATGTATGTATCAATATAACCATTAAATAGTGAAACAAATGCAGCCTGCATGATTAAGGTAAACCATTACTTTTTGTTAAAGTATCGGTATTTGAAATAACGAAATTGGAGTTTTAAAAAAATCTAAAATTAATGCTGTTAAGGTATGTAAGTAATGGAGGGTGATATTACACTGCAACCTATGAGATCTATTGTGTCCATTTCCAGACAATCTTGGAACTGATTTCATATGAGATCAGGGCCTTGATGGCTTCTTGCCTATCAGACATAATAACATCCTGCTATCGGTAATTTGTGTCAATATTGAACGGGACGTATATTCCTCAAGCTTTCGAAGTACTTGGTTCTAGGCCCACATATATCTATTCCAGTTCCCTCTGCTGTTTTGAAGTCATCACTGTACCGTTTGATGGCAATTATTATTATTATTTGCAGTTTCAAGATAGTGTTGTGATCTCACTCGCTCTAGTTACTAAGCATTGTGGTGAATTCGTTCACAAAGCTTTATTTTTTTAAGGTGTCATCCTGGGGCATGTCGCAGGTTTGATCACTGTCAGGTGATTGAGGACTCTGCTTAATCATTCCTTTCCTGATCATTCTAAGTGCTTTTTTTGCCAGACCCTCCACCAAAATGTGGAGAAGGGTCGGATCTAATACTCCTCGATAGCTCAATATTATCTATTGTTGCTTACATTAGCTTCTGTTGGTTTTTCAGGAGACTTCTCCTTACAAATACTTTTTTTTTTTAAATTGTCTAATAATATTGTTTTTATGGTCCACAAACGACTGAAGGTCAACTCCATACCAAAACGCTGATAGGGGATGGGGATGGTAGTTTCTCTGATAACCTACTCAGTCGCAGTAAGAAAGAAGTTAAGACCATTACTGGGTGGTAACTGGACATTATCCTCTGAAAAAGCATTTATACAACACAGGCCGGTAAGCAAACCGTGGTGTAGAAGATGCGAACTACAGGAGGAAACGAGTTTACATGTAATCTGCACATGTGAGGAACTTAAGGTACTTAGGCAGAAGTACTTCGGGAGAGATCTATTGGAGTTCTCGAAGGTCCTCAAGTTTCCACGGGCAAGATACTGGGCTTTATAGAGAACATCAAGCTGCTCGAGTGGAAATAAGAGAATCAATAGGGATGGTACAATGAGCACCAAGCTCAAGTGCCCGGACATCAAGTGCCCACCCTAACCTGAATGAATGAATGAATGAAATGGTCCACAAAACTATAATGATTAAAATCTCTCTCAGTAAACTGCTGCGTGAATTGTTAAATACAAGATTCTAAATTGTATTCTCAAGATCCATCTGGATTTTGGGTTCCGCTGCGATAATGGGCCATTAATTTAAATGCTTCCTCAGAATTAAACACAATTGAAAAGTAAATGCATGTATAGTATTGATACATAATGCATTGTAATCTTAGCTTATTGAATTAAAATACAGATAAAAAAGAACAGGTTTTTAATATATCCAAAATAACAAGAAGACACAGCAACGAACAAGACACAATATTAATTTTAGTAGAAAATAGACGAGGGCGAATAAGAATGTGACATATAATTGACAACCAAATAGAGATCGCTAGAGATAGTACAAATACTTATAACAGTTATTTGGTAACAGATATGAATTTAGAACAGGTACATGATTTAATATATACCTGTTATCTCTTATCTCATTCTTCTTCCGTTCTAATTGCCAAGTACAACACTTATAAAATACTACGCTAGTTGTTTGGCATTTGTCTGGTAACAGATATCTATGTAAAGATACTGATACTGATTTACATACATGCGCACTGGGGCACTGGTTATCATAAAACGGTATGCTCTATGCAATAGAGTATACCGCTACATAGCCGCGTACATAGCAATTTTAACTATCCATATCGAGACTCAAAGGCCAGTAACAGGTATTAATAATGGGTATGACGTATGACCTAAGAGTAAGAACAGCTCGTACCTGTTATCGTGAAATACTGATATTTACATCTCTACAACCATCTATATTATGCATAAATGTAGGGTTAACTTATTTTACTGCCAACTTAAATTCCAAATTTCGCACTTTTAATTTCACCTTGATCTTAATCATTTATGAACACCAGTCAAGCCTCATTTTATCACGTACAATCGGGAAAGTAGAAATATGATTTTCCTCAAATTGTCAATTAGAAGTTGCAACACAATGAGGTATTATTTAAGTAATTATTAAATAATTACCTGTTTTTTTACACAACCAATCTATTGCTGGTTGACGACTATTATTGTCTTTGCACAACATCCTGAAAGATTTTCTGAAGTGATGTTTTCTTTTCTAAATTTTGCGTTATCAAAATACAATATATTATTTATTATTCTTCAAAAAAAAAAACAGCATTAGGGATCTCATTCAAAAAATAAATTGTTTATAAAAACACAACAAAAGAAGTTACGAAAAAATTCACAACATGGTTATACGGGTAATAATATAAAACAACCTTGCATAGTTGTTATTTATTTATTTATTAATGGTTTTTGATAAATTGATTAAAAAAATCTGATTTTGTTACACACTGTACATTCTACCTATCGTCGTTGGAAAAGAACAACGCGTATCTTCAAAACAGGTATTCGGATTTATATTAGGAGAGGGGCGCGTTTTATGTTGCTAAGATAACATAAGATACGCACTTCTCGTTTAGATACCTCAGTATAGGCAAACAGCACTACATGTTGCAAGTTAATGGAAATGTAAAATTGTATCGACTATCATAAACTTATAGTTAGACAATTCAAAATTCAATGCTGCACAAATTGTAAAATAATTAATTTAACTATGAAATAAGTACATAGGGGGCCATCTATTATCCGAGAGATTTTAATTTATGCCAAAGTAGCTTGTTTGTGAGATTTTTTATATGATATCCCAGCCTTAAGGGGTAGAAACTTTATACAAGTGTTTCCAGACATTTTTCAATAGCTATTTGCATGCCATTGTTTATAAATATAAGCTGTCTGTTAATAATTTACAATCTATTGTCATCAAACAATTAATTCAAATCCCGCACCATTTATTTTTTCTAACGTAATAAAAAGTACCCGCCATTAGACCGATAACAATCTACACCTTAATTTCTCTGCGCCTACGAAATCCCTCCAATCTATCTCGCTTTCCCAGGTAAGTAAGGGTTTGACAAACATCCCCGCTTTATCACAACGAATCCCCCTCTCAAAACGAGTGGACGTATTAACAAAGAATTTCTTTTACAGCGCTCGGCGCAATCTTAACTACCTGTCCGCGTTCGTTACCGTAATTTTTAATTTCAACGGCCCGGCATTTTGAGATAAGTTTCAAGTGGGGAACGCGGAAAAGCAAGACTCCTCCCTAGCACCGCTCAACTCCTTTGCCACGTTTTTATCCGATACCATTCAGAAGGAAACCGCTTGTATTACTGGTCTGAGGGTAGCGCGTTTTCGTTCTTACAGTCGCAACAGAAATGTTTATTCTCGTTTCCTCAGAACGTGCCACTATAAACCAAACGACCGACAAAAATAGCCGTGTTATATTAGTACCTGTGTGTATGCGGGTGGGTTATCTTAACGCACGATCTTGTCTGACATTGTGTCGGTTATGTATATGTATGCGTGTGTCGTGTTTGCAGCAAATGTAATCGTTGAAGAATGTTGGGGAAACGCTGTTGTTATTTACGCCAAAATATGGAAAGGAGATGCCGTTTTTTTTTTTGTATAATGTTGTTCGATGTACTTGTAATAATTATAGGCTATGCTTACGTGATTATGTATTTATTTTTTGGGTTATTGGGGGGAAAATTTTCTTTGCAATCGCTTATAGGTTGTTTCACGTAACCCCTAATTTAGTTTTATAAACTCCAATGTTAAAAGGGTCTTGAAATATTATGCTAAGCAGGAATACATTTAGAGATATGTTATCATTAATTTCAAATAAGTTATTAAGTATGTATAATAACTAGAGTATTTTAAACAACATGAATGATTAATGCGTTTAGGGTTTATCCATAGCCAAGCAATGGTTTAGATAATAATGATAATTAAATGTTATCCTGCATATTCATAGCTTTAGTAATGAAAATTAGATAATATGCGCAATGATTAATCAATCTCTCGTCGTTATTTCTGGCAATTAAAATACAATTTATAGGTCCTAATAAGCAATATCTTTCGTTATTCATAGAAATATATCATAGTGACCCTTGAGTGATACTAACACTGAGAATTTTTTTTAAGTACTAACCGTAAGTGAAAATTTGTATTGGCAATTTAAAAATTCATCTGCATATGTGACAAATGATCAAACTGCTTACTGCAAGTAAGGTCGTATTTCTAACAACGATGGGGAACACTAAATAACTTTAGTCTTCCGGGTAAAAGAAAAACATTATCTGTTCCAATTGTTTTACATTACATATTTGGAGTTAATATTTACCTTGCTGGTATTAGTTACTGTGTATTAATCGATATGAATGTCCATATTACTTACAGTGAATACTCTGTCTTACTACTGTTACTTAATTGGAGTTACTAACTGTAACTAAACTGTGAAATGTGTGATAAGAATGACATTTACTATGAATAAATTATTTATTTGAAGGTACGTTTTTGTTAAGCTATTATTACTAGAGTGGTCAACTTTCGTCTGCGCACTAGGTCGTGTCAAGTTTCGTATATGTGACATTAACGTTTAATACAAGTATACAACACAGTGTTGGGAAAGAGTAAAATTATTTATTTATTTAACTATAAATATTATATATAAGCCCCTTATCTTATTTAAGTAGCAGAAATGGTATAGGATTGCTGAAAAGTTTGTAGCATTAAGTGTTTCAAGTTTTTTTCTCATTAAAAAGCTTTCGTTGTGATGATAAAACATGCTCACATTTTGAGAAATAATTAAAACAATCTTTACAGGTAGATAACGGATCAAATGCGCCACCACCAATGTGTAGTCCGATTTGTGCCAGCTCAATAACTGTTTATCGCACACTATAGAAACTATTTTGGCACCGCTATAATGCAAATCCTGGAATTCAGCGATATACTTTTCTACATTATGAAACAATGTTCCTTTTCCGGAATTTTCTACGCCCGACATTGTATTACATTTACAATGCGTAAAGTAAATGTTAACGGAGAATTGTACTATCTCGCATCAAGACTCGACTAACACTGATAGTATATACTAGACACACGAATCGGAGGGAGTGCTTCTACTATCTTGAAGATATACTGTGGCTAACCGTTCTACAAGCAGACATGTCTGACCACTCTAAATATCATCATAAACACTGGGTGTTCGTCACTAAAGTGAAAACTCAAGGCAACCTCATTTGCGGATATCTCATTTTTTTTTAATAGAAGAGCATGTGTATGTTTACATTATTGAAATTAATAAGTGATTTAATTTATGATAAACATATTGTATGTCTGTCTCTTCTACTTCATTTATTATCGTTTCCATTATATCATCATTGGCTCTAGTCGTATTTATAATCCAAGTTGGTGGCGACTCTAAAAACAATTTCAATATGAATAGATAAATAGCAAACACTGTCGCATACTAGGTAAAGATTTTAGTAAAAGATTTTCCATGTAACTGCCATTTTATCTAAGGCAGATTTCTACTTTATTTCCAAAAATTTTATTTACGTGCACTTAAACAACATTTCTACGCGGATACCCTCAACCGTATTTCTAATTATATTTTTTGAATCGTCCATAGTTATCGCAGACTAATGGCAAAACAAACTCTTTGACGTCTCTATAAACAAAAAATCTAGTTTAGTCAAGTGTAGGGATCTTCCCAGCCATTTAACCGAAACTTTTTTCCTATCCATATATCAAGATAATGCTCAGTTAAATAATTAATTACGCCATACGCAAAGTGAATCAATGCTTCATCACATTTGTCCTTCTTACTTCAAGAGATACATCATGAGCTCTATGAATTTTCATTCTCATTTTCAAGGAAGCGTAAAGAATGTGATACTGTAAGATAATCATAAAAAATGGTGGATCCAAAGTGTGTATGTCAATAAAACATCTTCATATATATAACTGATAATATTAAATTGCTACAAACGTTGAGAGATGATGCTAAAAAGAGATATAAGAAGTTTGAGTCCGTTGCTCATTTCGATTATTATAAGCAATTAAGAAATTGTACTTCTTCTGCGATTAGGCGGAAAAAAAGCTTGTTTTATGAGTCTCTCTACTACTAAAGACAGTCGGGGGCTGAGATCAAGCAGCTGAATGTAACCAACAGGCGTTGCGGTACTATCCCTATAAACTTGTTAGATCCAAATAGTATAAATGATGTGCTTGTCGGTGATATCGCGGGTGTGTCGGGAGATTACTCTGGAGTCATGTCTGATACTCGTGGTTTTGTATATAGCGAGACGGAATCTAAATTTCACTTTAACACGGTGGATGAAGTTACGTTGGAATCCACCATACACGGTTTAAGCGCAACGCGTTAGGTCATGATGGTCATCATGGTCTATGTTAAAGTTATTGCTACCTGATTGTTTGCCTTTCATTACCCATGTAATCAACTCCTGTATTCTGGAATATGTGTTCCCTGAGGCCTGGAAGACATATGTTGTTATTCCCTTGCCCAAGAAGAATAAAGTATCTTCTTTTAATGATCTACGTCCTATCAGCCTGCTACCCAATTTAAGTAAGGTTCTAGAAAAAAAATTGCATAGTCAAATTAATACACATCTATTTCTACCATAATATCTTACCTGATTGTCAATCCGCGTTCAGGCGGAACCACAGCTGCACGACCACATTGTTGAAGGTTACAGATGGCATCATTAGCGCCAGGGATTGTTGGATTTCAGTCGCTATCGATCACGAGATTCTCCTGGGTATTCTTCGCCGTATTGACTTCAGTGTCCCTGCTTTAAACTTAATGTCCTCGCACCTTGCGGGTAGGTTCCAATACGTTAGGCTTGCCTCTGGTGTCTCGGATCGGTTGAGGGTGCCTCGGGGGGTAGCACAGGGTTCGATCCTGGGTCCCCTGCTTTTTCCTATTTACACCAGCGCATTACCTGCTTATGTCGACTGTTGTTCTCTACAGCTGTATGCTGATGACACTCAAATTTATTATCCGTTGTCAGATTTAGATTTGACTGTGGAACGCATAAATCGTGATCTACACAGTATATATTTATTCTCTAAACTGTATGCTCTAAAAATCAACCCCTGTAAATCTGTCGCTCTTAAAAATCGAATATCCATTGAGATTGATGGTGCTAACGTACCTCTGGTTTCCGAAGCGAGGAATCTCTGTCTGCTTATGAGTAACTCGTTGAGTTGTAGAGAACATGTTGCGAGAACGTGTAATCTTGCGTACTGCAATCTGAAAACTTTTCATCCATGTTTGCTGTGTCCACCAAGACTAGGCTTTGTGATGCGCTGGTTTTGTCACTTCTTAATTTCGCGTCCCCCGTATATGGTCCCTGTCTGGATGTTTTCGATAAGACGCGTGTGCAGAGAGTGCAAAACTCCTGCATTCGGTTTATTTTCGGCCTTCGCAAATATGACAGAGTCTCGCATAAGCTGATTGAATTGCATTGGCTGACCATGGCAATCGCAGAACTTTCCACTGTCTTAAGCTATACCACAAAGTGATAACCGAACGTTCACCTCCTTATTTGTTACATAGAATTCGCTTTCGCACCCATGTGTATAATATTAATATTAGAAATAAACATTTAATCACTCTGCCGCCACATAAAACATCACTGCTTAGGCGATCTTTCGGATATAATATTTACTCGCTATATAATTCTACACCGACTTTTCTGAAATCTTTGACTTATGCAGCATTCGGGCGCGCTCTCCGTACTTATCCCATGGACTGTCAATGTTGAAGTGTTTGTTCGCGTTGTGATAGTTTGACATCTACTTACTTTAAACTATGGTTTATAGTGTACCTGTTGTTTTTCATTGCGCACACTCACTCCTTCACTTACTTTCCTTTCCCTAGTCTCTGAGTATTACTTTCATTTATTTAACTTATTTTATATTATATTTATTATATTATTATAACTAATTTTTATAATTCCAGCGAATAAATATAACATATGTCGTTCTGTGCTTAATGTAACACCTGTATGTAAATAACTGTACCTAAGGGCTGCATAAATGATGCGCGTCGTTGAAAGTTTTCTTCCATCTCACAGTTTAGAAGTTGTTTTAGATAAACGAAATTTAGATTTCAAAGTCAAATTGCACCTTTTAAAGTTTAAATAATAATAATAATAATAATAATAAACTATATTTGTCCAACAGTAGTACACTATTTACAGGACAACAAAAACAAATAAACTAAACTGTGTATACATTAACGTAAGAAGTAAGAATGGTTGCCTAAACAAAATAAAATCATGTATCAATAAGAAAAGTAAACATGGATAGATCATATAAACATAAAATATAAACATAATCTTACAAGAATTAAGTGGCCAACAGCAATGTACATATCTTTTGAAAAAACTATAATTACAAAGAACTAAGGTAGATACAACTAAAAATAAGGTAATGCAAAAACGTACTAATCATACAATTTGTTAAAATTTTTCATCATATGAAATACCGGGGACTTAACTAGGACATTGGTTTTAGCAGTCGGAAGACGTAAGTAATCAGTAGAACGGGTGTTGCGCGCGGGAACATTAAAATTAACATAAGCTAGCAGAGATGCCGAATCAACCACTCCTTCAATTAAATTAGACATAAATACCACTATATCTGTCCGCCTATCTGATTAAGCTATGAAGTTATGCTGTGTTAACAACGCACTATAGTCACTACCGCGGCCAGGGTAAGTTCCATTTAATCTAAAAGATAAGTACTTTAAGAAACGCTTTTGTACTCTCTCAATCGCCAACATCTGATGTGTATAATGAGGGTACCAGATGACTGATGCATATTCCAATTTGCTTTGAACTAGTGCAAAGTAAACAGATTTAATTGCCTGCAAATTGTTGAAGTAGTGACATGATCTTATCACAAAACCTAATGTTTTAGAAGCTGCTGAGCACTGGTCGTTATATGGTCCGAAAAGTCAGACGACATCAAATAGCACTCCCAAATTCACACACTATTACTTCTTGTAATAACTTTCGACGCAATAACATATTGGTGGATTATTGGATTCAAACACCTTGTATATGAAATTACAGAGCATTTTCCCACATTCAATGATATGCTATTCAGTAAACACCAACTCTCAATCAAAAGTAGGTTAGTCTGTAGTTTAATGCAATCGGTAACATTCTCAATAGTACTAAAATTTTCAGATCATCTGCATAAGCTAATAAATCACAGTTTAAGCTATTCAGCAAATCATTAATATAAATATTAAATAGCAGAGGCCCGAGATGCGACCCTTGAGGCACACCAGATGTCAGTGCGAACTCGTAGGATGAATATCCATTATAGAAAACGTAAGCACTTCTATTTAACAGGTACGAGTCCATTAGCTTAAGTAGCATCGTCCAAAACCATACCATCCAGTTTAACTAACAGCATTCTATGGTCAATCGAATCAATGCTTTAGTAAGTCGGTATAAATAACATCGACCTGCTTACGATTATCTAAAGCTGTTGAAATACATTGAGTAATATAGTCAAATTGTTACTGTAGATCTCCCAGGCATAAAACCATGTTGATGCACAGATAGAAATGGTTTAACACGTGCATAAATTCTGGAATACAGTATCTGTTCTAGCACTTTGGCAAATTACGCAAAAACATATAGGTCTGTAGTTATTGATATTGCATCGATCACCATTCTTAAAAACTGGTATAATTTGCACTTTTTCCATCGGTTAGGGAAGGTGCAAGATATTATAATTTTATTAATAAAAAACCAGAGGTATCACCAAAGCTGAAGCACATTCACGCAGCAGTGAGCAGGCATCTGATCATCACCCGATGTCATATCAGCTCTGAGCTCATCAAACTGGAATCACGTCATTCTCCGTAATAGAACCGATATTGAAAGGAAGGGCAGTAGCTGAAAAATTGTGGAGGAAGAGCTGTACTACTGCGAAATGCATTAGAGAAATGAAAAGCAAATGTGTCAACTATTTCAGTGGGTTCTTTCAGTTCAAGATCATTATAAGACATCTGTCCAGGTATCCTTGATATCATTCTTTTGTTGTTAATAAATGACCAAAAGGTTTAGGATCACTAATAATATTGATTCAGCTTTCCTCTGATAATTCCTATATGCAGTCTCAGTCTCATTCTTGAGAAGGCGGCGAATCCTTCTAAATTCATCTAAGTAATATGCAGATTTAGTAGACTTCCACTTTTTAAAGTAAGACTCCTACAAAAATAATAAATTTTTAATACTATTGTTAAACCACACAGGAAGCTGCCTAGAGGAGGAGATTATTTTAGGCACACAACAATCCAAAATTTCAAATAACTTAAAATAAAATTCATCCACTGCTACATTAACATCATCGTAATGGGATAGTAATTGCCAATCCAATTCTCCTAACCTGGAGCACACCATTGTCATATCGGCTCTACGAAAATTATAGCGAATATTGTTATTTGCTGCAAATCTGCTCGGTCTGGACACTGTGTGCAGACAAAACATAATATTTAATGCGGGATGATGTGGGTCCTCCAACACAAATGGCGCTGCATCGTGCACTACATCTACTTTAACATCAATATTAGTTAAAACCAGGTCAAGTAATCTACCGCTAGCGTTGGTGATATTATTTAATTGGACCAAGTTCAAGGTTTCAATGAAATGTAAAACGGCATTAGTTCTTCTGTCATCCAACGAAGAAGATACAAAAGCAGGAGCATTAAAATCACCAATTATTACACATGATTTATCCAAAAGTAACAAACTCAAAGCATCCAAGACCAGATCATAATCGTCACTGTTTACATTAGGTGGTATATATATGTTAAAGTTGCGCAACAACAGAGAGCGTCATTGAATAACACTGCATTGGGGTCTATCAACTGACAGAGTTTCATTAGAATCTCCGATTTATAGTTCGCTAGATTACCTGGCCAGTCAACGCACTTGATAGTAGGCGTGGATTCTTAGACAAAAACAGATAGCGTTGTTTGCTGAAACAGAACATATAACGATTTGAAGTGAGCAAGAGTCGTGGCATAGGTTTAAAAAGGTTGTTATAGAATGGAAGATGGAAAATGATCTTGGCGTATTTTTTTAATAATCCATTTTCGCCAGTCCTTGCACTACTTACTCTAATAACTAAAACGTCTTAAAACACTGGTTAGGGAGCATTACAACAATAGAACATCGCTTAAGGGCTCTATAACTTATGCAAGGCCATTCTCTTTTAAAGTTTTAATGCCTCCTTAATACGTTTTATTACGGCATTTCCCGATAGCGTTCCCGGCCAGCTAAAATAACCTGTTGAAATGCACGGTGAATTTTATAACGGAATCATTAGCAAACTTTTCTGTTTTAAAATTTCTCGGAATGAATTTCGGCGAATTTCAAGTTTTATAAAGCACTCAAGGAGGAAATCCCAACGAAAAAGTTGATAAGCGAAGTATCCTGGCGAATTTCTTCTCTTCATCAGCGCCGTCTCCTCCGTTGGGGAAGTTGTTCTTTTCTTTATGAACTCTTGTCGTCGTATTTGTGTCCAATTGCGGATTATGAGGAAAGGAAAAAATGAATGAAATGGTGTGCGGTTTGAATAAAAGATGGAGAGGTCAATTTTCCCCAAGTTCAACAAATGCCTCTTAATAATTATTGAAATACGTTTTTGTTTAGAGTGTTAAAATGAAAAAGTAAGAAAGACTTAATAACTTTGTTAGCGAACTAATTTAAAATAATAGGGATGCCACATATCGTTAGAGAAGATGATTCTGTTCTCTGTTTTGCAGTTAGAAAAATAGGGGAGGCTGGAGGTAGCTGGCACCACCCTTATCGTATTTCTTTTTGTGTGTGCAGATATGAATGACCCTTCAAGAAGTGTTTTATCTCAGTGACTTATCCCGAAGATTGAGCATATTAACGCCTGTGGGTGGTGTTATAACCTTACACAAGATTTGATTAGTGTGTGTGGCGATGAAGGCCTATGCCACAGCGGTCTTGTCAGATCTCTGGTAATTTTCTTTATGATAGAAGAAGCTCCCTAATTAAACTTATCATTTCTGAGAACGACTCCATTATGTATCTATCGACTTTGGGATTCTATGAACCCAGTAATAAACATTTTGTACCTGTCAAACCATTTTATTAGAGAACATGATTTAATGTTTCGTTTTTGTCTTGCCAAAGTCTGCAATTAGCATCTTCTGACTGCCCTACGATGTGCATATGCCTGTTTAGTCAGTGACCAGTTAGAAGTCCTACTATCATTTTAACAGTTTTCCTATCTACCTTCATTCCATCCTCCGCAAAGTCAGTTCTTTCAAGAACTGCTTACCTTCTCTTAAAATGATGATGTTACCACCAACTTTTTGGACCAGTTGCATATCCACCCATTAATAGATTTAGTTAGGTGTGGTTTGGTAATATCTAAGAAGAAGCTAGCTTCAATGAACAAGTACAGTATCTACCCTGTCATTTCTTTCAAGCTTCTATGGCTGGATATTCACGCCATAAACGGGTAAGTTAGAGCTTACGTATTTAATTAATAAAACAGCTCAATGAATGCATACAATACACATTCACTTTTACCAAGCTAAATAATATTCCAGTGGCTAATGGCTAACGCCAAGGCCAATAACAACAATAATAGCAACAATAGGTGATAGAGGAACGTTCACTGGCTTTGAAACTGTAAAGAAGATACCAATGAAGATTGTTTTTTTTACGATTTATGGTCCTTAAAATGTAAAAGTCTTGTATTAGATTTTTGGTCATTCAGAATTATATAATATAATTTTAGTTATTGTAAAACATAAGTTTTACAACAGAAAAAATTAAGCGTTTTAAGTTATAAAGCAGACAAAGAGCTAATTAAATGTTACTGGTTACAAAAAAATATTGTTGGTAGAAATGTCACTTTTGACAGTTTTGAAATTATTTTATAGTGCCATTACTTTCAAAATGTTCAAAAGTGTACACAACCCGTGAATATTGTGACATGTATCTTATTCTGAGTGAATGTAACTATAGGGCTGCCGCGTTCACTTACGCTACGCGATTATCCCAAAGTCAGCATCCACAAAAAAATGTTTTTCAATTTCTGGACGATCGTATGCGACGAATTGATGTTATTCTTGTTGTTCCTGGAAGACCACGTGTATCACGAACTCCACAATCAGAAGAAACAATTCTTGAAGCTGTTGTGGATGATCCCAGTGTGAGCATTCGAAGAATTGGACGTAACTTAAATTTAAGTTACACTACCGTTCAACGTGTTCTAAGAGTAGAGCGGTATCATGCTTTCCATTATACGAAAGTTCAAGCCTTGCGAGAAGACGATTTTCCGCTTAGAGCCAATTTTTGTCGATGGATGTTGAAAAAGATGGAGAAAAATGATAATTTTGGTAACCAGGCATTGTACACTGATGAAACGATGTTTACTCGCGACGGGATCTTCAACATACACAGTTATTGGAGTGTAGAAAATCCAAACGTGGTGGGTCGACGAGGATTTCAGGATGGCTTTTCTGTTAATGCTTGAGCCGGCATAATCTCTGGGCATTTATTTGGTCCTATATCCTTACCATATCGTATCATTGGTGATAATTTTTTTAATTTCCTACAAGATGAGTTGCAAAATCCTCTAGATAATCTACCACTAGCAGAACTACTAAATTTATGGCTGCAGTTAGACGAGCACCTTACGCTATGCAAGTGAGAACGTGGTTGATTAACAATTTTCGCCAAAGATGGATTGGTCGTGGAGCTCCTATTAATTGGCCTCTACGATCCCCAGATCTTAGTCCTCTAGATTTCCTTTTATGGGGCCACTTAAAAAACATCGTCTACCGTACTAGCCCCAAATGGAGAAGTTAAGGCAGCGAATTATTGTTTCCGCCGAAACGGTAACTCCCGAAATGTTACAAAACGTTCATTTAAATATTCGCAGAAGATTAGAAAACCGCTTAAGAATAGATGGACAAAATTTCGAGTATTTATTGTAAATTGACAACATCAGTGTCAGTTTTATGATTTGAAATTTCATTAAATCTTTGGGTTTCTAAAGGCCACAGTTTTATTGTTTATTAACGTATAGTTTTACCTTAGCGTGAATTACACAATGTTGCCTGATTGTTTCGTCTTTAAATGTAATTTTTAAAAAAATTAAAAGCTCTAAAGAAATTCCGATTGCATCAATTTGTCATCAAATAATGATTCTTTAGCGCCTTCTAGAAGGCGGTGCTTTTGAATCACCCTGTATTAACAATAAACGCCACACCATTGTCTGCTACAATAGACTGTTATATTTTAGAAATTTCTCTTTTAATTGTTTACTTACGAAAGAGATTTTTTTCTAATCACCCAAAATGTTCTCTGTTATACCACTACTTTTAAATGCACGTAATACACAAGTAATGTGAAATAAAATAATTCTTTGCGCAAACAGCTTTAATTGATCTTTATAATCTTCTCATAGTTTCCTCTCCTCTTAATCCTATTTTCTCTAATAATTACATGTGAACAGTCCATAGGACATGCTACTATCTATTGTGGATCTTCTATCTGTCTTCAGCAAGCCTCTCCCAATCGTCTTCCATATTTTGTTAGATGGAATGCCCTCGTGCTTGTTATATTAGTATCATTAATTCGCCTTTTCGTCAGGTCTTTCTAGATCCTCTCATCCTAAATTCAATATAAATCCTACAGCGTTTATTTATCATTCTAGCAAAAAAAAAATATTTACAACTTCTCCAAAATCATGATTATATAAGTCCTATCTGGCATATTGATTTAGTATTTGTCAAAATTGAAACAGCATCATTGAGAACGGTCAAGTGCACAAATATTCTAGAATTTCAGACAAGCCGTGCTTGGAGAAGCAGATTTCTCTATTATTTCTCTCGCTAATTGACTAACCATACTAAATCTATTAGGATGGCGGTCAATTATTGACAGAGACCCGAGGACAAGATATAATATAAACGTTCCCATGCCTTCTACATCCGATGCGTAGGTGTATCTCCTGTGGATTACATATTACATATACATTAATATAGCTCTATATATGTATGTATAAATGGTTATCTAGATATGTATCTGTGTTATGTATTGTTAGAGATATCACGACTATGCGCCTTCTCTAAAGCTGGCTCATCTCTATATGCAAGCTGTATTGTGCTGTTTCGTACGTGGGTTGTGCAATCCATTATAATAATAATAATAATAATAATAATAATAATAATAATAATAATCTTTATTGCCCAACAGGCCGAAGCCCAATAATAGGACACAAAAAGTAGCATGTGCACATGTTGAGAACAAAATTATGTAACTAATTGAAGAAAAGAAAAATACATATTTAATAACATAATTATCGTGTGTAATGTGAAATAAAGATAATGAAATAAAAAATTGTTCAAGTCAGTCGTCCGCTCTTGATTCCCCAGTCTTAAAGAGTGTATATAGGCAGACGTCTCATAACGTTGTTCTGGCAACGGGAGCACAAATGTAGAGTCGTATCTCGCACTCAATCTCGGCACCAGAAACGGCATACGCCAAAAGGAAAGGACAATCGATGCCGTTATTAAGCAGTTTTGTCAGAAACTTCCTACATATTTCGTCTCTCCTAACGCTCAATGACATCATACTGTGTCTTAACAAAAGTTCAGCTTGCGAGATGCCCACTTCCGGGTAAGTTCCATCCAGTTTATAACTGAGGAATTTCAAAAAATCTGCGTGAATACGTTCAAGTGGTAGGGAATCCGACGCATATAAGGGATACAGACAAGACATGCATATTCCAATTTGCTCAAAACAAAGCGCAGTAGAGAGTTTTGAGTACGGCAGTATTCGTGAAATATGCAGATATTCGCATTATAAACCCAAGAGATTTATAAGCATCCAAGATACTTTCTGTATATGTGGTTTGAAACTAAGATTGGAATCGAAGATTACCCAAGGTCTTTAAACTCTGACATTGATGTTAGCTTGTTACCGTTGATGTGATATGTGGGGAGAGACTTGTAGCGAACGTGAATATGTAACTACACAACATTTCTTAATATTTAACTGTAGTTTATTCTCGTCACACCATTGATGGAGAATATTTAAATTTCTTTGCAACATCTCTTCATCAGCGTACAGGTAATCTCTGAAAAGATCTTGATATCATCGGCGTACCAAGTATCGGAGAATCAATCTTCAAAAGCAAGTCATTTATAAACAATACGAATAGTAGAGGTCCAAGACTTGATCCCTGAGGACACGGAAGATAGAATATAGTCGTCAGAAACAAAACCTTATAGGCTACATAACAACGTCTTTGACTAAGTAAGATCGAGTAGGTTCAGGGAAGAAGGAACAAAACCAAAGGAGGATAACCTGCCAAGAAGAATTTCATGATCAATTGAGTCGAAGGCTTTTGATAAATCCGTGTAGATTACATCAACTCTCCCCTCCGGTCCAGTGCTTCGCCCACATATTTGTTATTGTTGCCAAATTGGTAACTGTTGAGCGCCCAGATACGAAACCATGTTGCTCAGATGAAATAAAGGATCGAGTGCTATTGTATATGCTTGAATATAAAACTTTCTCGTAGATCTTGGCAAAGTTGGATATAATAGATATAGGTCTGTAGTTGGAAACACACGTACGATCGTCCTTTTTATGTACAGGAACAATTTTTGTTTCCAGCGAACCGGAAAAACGCTGGATTGTATGGATAGGTTAATGATTGTTTGCAGTGGAAAGGCGAAGACGTATCTGCAGTCACGAATAAAATAGCTAGGTAATTGATCGCTTCCTGCCGTCTGCTTGTTGGGTAATGTAGCCATAACTTTAATTAGCCTGTCCTCGGTTATTAATTGGAATCCATGCGGCAAATAATTATACTCCAGATATGCTTGGCCGGGACTTGTTGAAGTGCACACAGAAGCAAAAGTGTCAGCAAAAGCTTTAACAATTTGGGGAGGGTCAGTAAAATCATTTCCATCTTCATCGTGAAGTCTGCCTGGAATACGAGTTGTTCGCCTTTTAGCACGAAGAAAGTTCCATAAGTTAGAAGGGGATGTAGAGATTGCATTTTCCATTTTATTTAAGTAAGATCCATAGTTTTCTTTTATCTGAGTTTTTATTAAAGTTCTCAAACGTTTAAATTCATTATAATAATGTTCATCTTTGGTTTCAATCCATTTTTTGTTAATAGTTTTTATTTTTCAGAGTTACGTATGATTGCAGATGTAAACCATGGTGGATAATCGAATTTGATTTGTGGTGCGGGGTACATACAGGTTGAGGTTGAATATAATACATCATAAAAAGTGTTAAGAGCTATATTTACGTCCTAAAATACGCGAAAAGGACCAATCATACTGGAATAAGTGGTTATATAATGAAGGAAAGTCTGCTCTATTGAAGTCGTAGCGAGAATTTCCAGCAGATGGAAAGTTGTATACTGGATTAGCATGTAAAGAGTGAATAATTATGTCAAGACTAGGATGATATGAATCTTCGGGTAAAATAGGATTGTCGGAGTGCAAGATTTGAAAGTTTAGATCAATATTAGAAATGAACAAATCTAGGATTTTATCATTAGCATTTTTCACATTATTATATTGTTTAGCATGATTATATCCAAGAAATTTAGAAAAATTGTATTTTATTATAACGTTGTTCGGTAGACACAAGTAAATCGGGTAGATTAAAATCGCCAATTATAACAAAAAGATTTCCCATAAGCAGAATCTCAAGAGCAGAAGTCAGTGCTTCAAAACACTCTACTGAGGCATCCGGGGGAATATAGATAAGTGCAAAGTAAAGAGAGGTATGGCCAAAAGGTTTTACAAATTACTTAGATCAACTAGAGGTACTTGAGCATTATGGACTCGTGTTAATAATTTCAAATGGTATAGTATGAGCGAGAGCAATTAGAACACCTCCCCCTCTAGAACGGTGGGTGGCTGTAAAATCTCTATCCTTCCGGATAACATTGTAATTATTAGTGAAAAGTTCATTATTCTGTACTGAATCATTTAGCCATGTTTCCGTAATAAGTACGATATCAGCAGAGGTCACAATGTTATTGTTGACAAAAATTTGGGTTTGTGTTTTAAACCCCTAACGTTTGGTAAATAATTTAATGGGGCAGTGGTCTGTTGGGCGAAGTCAGTTTCCCGGATTAACGTTAATAATAGTTGTATGCCGTTTTGATATTTAATCTTTAGGTTGGTTTCACCTGCAGCAGCTCGTGTAGTTAATTCGGTTTTAACAAATTTAAAAATAGCAATCTGCTTAGGGGTGCGATCTAAAGAAATGGACAAGTGGGCGTATTGAGGATTATTTTTTAAAATTTTGAATTTTCGTATAGTCTTGAAGACATCATCAGAGGAAGAAAGAGTAA
This sequence comes from Protaetia brevitarsis, assembly GCA_004143645.1. Classification (NCBI taxonomy): domain Eukaryota; kingdom Metazoa; phylum Arthropoda; class Insecta; order Coleoptera; family Scarabaeidae; genus Protaetia; species Protaetia brevitarsis. Next base: position 2,471,002 of record RXPK01000199.1, read on the forward strand.
CGCGAATAGGGCGCGAACGTTGTTCTCGGGTTGGATCGAATTTACCGAGCCTAACAGGTTTTATTTGATCTCTCTGGATACCCACTTCACCAAGTAAATTTTGTACTACATCACTATCCAAGTTAACTTGCTCTTGTTTAGAAGTACCACTTTCTAGACTACCAAAGAGAATGATATTACGTGATCGTTTATTTCTTTCGTAAAATTCATTAATAAGATCTTCACCAGCTAGTAAATTGGGTGTAACATTAGAGGAGGCTTGATTTGCAGTCAATTCAGCAAATTTCACTTTCAGATCTCGAATTTCATCTTGTAAATTATTTATTAATAGTAACAGCTTTGGGGATTTGTTGCATTCCCGGTTCACACTCAAAACATATATACTTTAATTTACGCCGAGATGAGGTGTGTGATGAATAACATTTTGTCTCAGTATCCGATAATTCGGAACAAGAACAGTGTACGAGCCTGCCACAACAGTCGCAAGTGATAAACTTATCCGTTTTTTCATTAATTGCCCCATTACATTTAATACATAACATGTTTAGAATTTCGACAAAGAAATCAAATGTTGTAAGTGCTATATGTATTGATATGCAGGGGAACAGAGACAGGGACACACTTCACAACGATCGGGCCGATAATCGTTGACTTACAGACACACAAGAGGGCCGCGGAAAAGGATTAAGAGAAGAAAACGATAGGATAATATCAATACAGTAATAACTAACAAATAAGTAATTTGATCTTAAACAATTTAATGTGATAGATTTCAAGCAAAGTGTAAAAAAAAAAAAAAAAGAAAAAAACAGGAATAAGTTCGTGAAAGAAAAGAGCGCTAGGATGTGTGAGTGATAACAGAAAACAAAAATTGTAATGTTTCTTACCAAGTTAGAGAAAAACTTGAAAGAATTTAACAGAAAACACAAACTCTGCACTTAAGGTAATAATAACTACGCAATATGAAATATTAAACTTAATTTTAAACGCGTTAATTCAAGATTAAAATCAGAGCTCTAGCACACGTGTGCACACAGCTGAGATATCTATTTACCATAATAAAGCAGTTATCGCGTCCAGTGATAGTTTCCAAACATAATGCAGCAATCTAACTGGGTTTAATTATTTGCTGGCTTTGTTTTGCTACACATATATATTGAGTGATTGGCATGAAATTGCTCACGCCTGTGCTAACTAAATGGGAATTCTGTCAGTAATTGGCAGCTTTCGCTGGCTTCATACATACCTAGATGTGCGTAATTTGACGGCAAAAATGAGGCTGCTGTAGCGTGAAGTACGGTCATAATTAATGGAGTATGGGTTAAAGCTTTTTTTCACAACGGAGATATTGGCGTACATTTCCATGGATTATGGACTATTATGAAAATAAAACGGTAAAAGCGATTTATTTTTATAGTTTGGAAATTGGTCAGTTACATTTGCTTTTAAGGTCATTTTTCTTTTAAATTTCCAAACAATTTAAATTTCTATGTATATAAAAAAAGCATCATCATTGGCAATAAATAAAAATACACCTTCCCGCTTATGCCTCGCCAAAATGACGTGAATATTAATAATCATATTCACATTCTACACAAGTGTAATATTTTCTTTTGGATTCTCCGTTAGAAACATCGCAGATCCACTTAGAACAACCATTGCATAAAATCCGCAAAATTGCGCAATCAGCAGCGCAAGTTCCACATTCGTCTTCATTTGTGCTTCTTGAAGATGATGGTTGATTGATGTCTTCTGTTGTTCTGTGTGATCCTTGCGAAGTGTGCTTTTTACGCAATTCATCCTTATACAATCGTCCAAAAGACCCCTTCACCTCTTCTTCATAGGAGCAAAGATAGCCACGTCTAAAGGCTGCATAAATTGGGTTGAATTGAGGGGTTAGAGCGCCATGTAAATTAGCAAGAGTTTGAAGAACCATATCTCAAAGAGATATTGTTGGTTTTATATACAACCATTGGTGGTAGGAGGATCCCATTTGCACTTCCGCAGACCATCATACTTCTGACCGAACGCGAATTTTCTTGAACCCTATTAGTGCTCCTACGAACTAGTACTTTTTTGGCCTCGGGATCGTCAGTAAAGTTAGTTTCATCATTAAACACTTGTTTAGCATTAGCAGATTGAAGAACATGTTTAATCTTATTAAAAACTTCCATTATAGTCGCCTGCCCAAGAGAAGTATCTGAAAGCTTACATAACATTAGATGCCAATCGAATGCTAATGTTATTTCTGGAAATGAATTTTTCAATGATTTCCCTAATAATAGGCCAGGATCGTCAATTGTTGGGCCACCCAGCAACATTTCTGCCTTGTTTTGTCACATATTTTTGTACATTTTCTCTGGTGTCACTAACAATAATGGGAAAATCCTAATTTGCTGTCTGGTTGATGGTCTTCGATAGTACCGTCTCCTCCAGTTGGATAAGGACGGTGGGCTGACCTACACGACCCTCATGCCTCTCAAATAGCCTATTTTGAATGGTGCCCTTAGGTATTTTCCTCTTGTGCCTCTGACATTCTCCTCTCTCCCCACTCTAACAACTTGCACTGCATTAGTTAAATCTTGTTCCCTGTAGTTTTTATTGGGCCTTGATCCAGCAAACCGTCTGTAATTTCAATAACACAATAGTTTACGCAGCGGGTTGTACCGGCGCATCTGAATAACCCTCGGCGACTGAATATTAGAACTAGCCAAAATAGCCTAATATAAGTGAAGGCGCGCGCAACGCTGCCAAAGATACCCCGTGTGCTAAAGTAGTCCCGTTTTACGGCATATATAACTTGTTGGCTAATCAAAAACTAGTTACAGAATTAATTGAAGGCATACCAAAACTTTGTACCCCGCGGCTTTTGTTACATTCAGGGATTGGCATCCAGTAAAAAGAAATCATATTCAGCTAGCAGCCAACAAGCAGCGATGAAGAATGGAACTCCGCAAGATTCAATACTTGGACCGCTACTGTTTATAGTTTATTCAAAGGCAATTATTGAACACCATTCAGACACTGCACCTAGATCACACTTGTTAATTATTCACGTTTCTAACATGTGAGTGATTCTGCAAGAATTTCAAAATGCGAAAAAAGGAACAAGTCAATGATTTACTGCAATTATATTAAAAATGAACAAAGAAGAGAAATCAGATTTTATTGTACGATAGATACAAGCGCAGAATAGATCGATACAGATATTATTACAAATAGTTTTTGCTTCTTGTGAAGATGCAGTTCCATAATTGACAATGCGCTCCTCTACCATAAGCTTAAAGTTATTAGACTTAGTGTCTCTCTGACATCCTTTTTGTAACATACTGCTGTGGACTGGCACCCCGGGTTTCGGAAATTCACATGTGTATTTTTATTTATTCCTAATCAGCCTTGTCAAAACAATGATAGAGTTTCCGCTGTTCTAAGTTTTATTAAGAATTTTGAATTAATTGTTAGTTTCATTCTTTTTGGACATTCTGTATATTAAAATCATTTATTTGTACATTTTGCGTACTCCCGTATTGTTTAGTATATTTGCTAGTTTTTCTTAGAGGTTGCGTTCTGCTTCAACGCACGATTGTATATTTCATATATATGCGGAGGCCTTCAAAAGGACAGGCAGTTCGTTGAAAGTTGGCCTAATAATGTTGTTTTATTTTTTTTATTGCCGTTGAGGTAATTCATTTTTATTTTAAATTGTTGCTCGGTTATTTGATTGTTTTAGCTTTCAAGGAACTCACATATTTAATTATTCTGTATTGTTTAATGTGTACACATTTGGATGTTAGATCCAGTAATTAATATGTAAAAACGTTCTAGAGGATTCCGCGAAAGTGTGTTAAATTATCCGTTTTCTTATTAATTGTTTTTATTTTTGTTAATCACCTCGGGAAGGTGAAGTGAAGCTTTGAGCTATAAATTTTAAATTTCAATGTAATTGTATCTATTTCTCCACGTGTAAATTATAGTTTAGATTTCATGACCGCGTGGATGATTTTTTTTATGAAATTCCTTCTAGAACGAATCTCCATTTTGTTTGTTAAAGGATTTTAAATCGTCCTTTGTCATATTAAATCTTGCAGTTTTGTTTGTCCAGAATCATAAATTCAAGTTCATTTTCTGCCATCATCATATTGATCAAATGTTTTTTTTCTTTTTTTTTTTAAAAATAAACTTAATGATTGTAAATATCATTTTAAATCACTATTTCTTTATTTTTGAATCTGCCATTTCAATTTTTGGGATTTAATGAAAGTCATTTTTGCAAACGCCCACTATTAATTTTTAATAAATTTACCTTGAGATTTAAGTATCTCTGGCGCCCTTTTGAATTCATTTTTGCTGAGCTAGCTAAATTAATTTTGTCATTTTTAATTTCTCTTTATTTTTATGCTTGGACCATCAGTTCACAGCAGTAGAGAATAGAACAGAGTATGTGCACTACAATGGTCATACTTCGGAGCCCTTTATTACTATGTCGAGTGTACCACGGCGGTGTAACCTTAGGCCTTTATCATTTATTATATTTAATAACGATCTCACTAGCAGCCCCTATTCGGGGATGATTAAAATTATGTTATTGTATAGCTTATATCGCAGATTGCGAGAAACTTAAGTCCGACATGGATAGAATTTTCCTCCTTGCATTAACGAATGACCTTGACCAATCTCGCCTCACCAGCTCGCTCGCTGCTTCATTCCTCCTCACGCCCGAGAGGCTAAGGAGCCAGGCCAATGTTAATTTTCTTTGGGTGCCCTCCTCATGTAAGGAGCTTACGCAGTCCCCATTCAGCTTAGAGTCCACACTTACGGAACTAATCGTTTTAAGTGTGAACTAACTATCAGAGTTGATAGAGTCGCTTTTATGTGACTCGGTTCATCTGTTGCGTTAAGGTGTATTGATCCCATATATTGCAATTACAGTACAACTCAATACAGACTTATAACAAATAACTACATTCCTATAGAGTAGGTTATTTGCTACAGAGTAGTGTATGTTGCTCTGGTGTGTGCTTAATTTTCATTCCCTTAATAATATTTGGCCATAAATAACCGATAAATTAGATCTTTCATTAGCCAAAATTGCTTGTTAGGTATTTAATTTACACAGCCGAAATTAAACAATAAAACCGTGGTTACCTGCACGTAATTAAATTGTAAATTCTCTAAACCTTGGAGGATTTTCGCGAACTAATGTTACACATAACATAGAAGCGTTCGCGGAAATTGCCATGGTGAAGCTATTAATACACTTTAAATTTTAGATATTAGCACATATACAACCATCTTCGAAAATTGCATGAAATTTACGGAAGTTGGATCAAAGCCCGGGAATAATAACAACGAAATATGGTTAGCTCATTGGGCACTTGACTTTGATCGCATCCTCCAACCGTTCATTTAATTTATAGAGTAGCAAATATTACCTTAAACAGAGCAAATACGTCCACACATAAACACTGCAGCTTGTCATTGCGGTTGTAAACTATATGTATGCGTTTCTGAGTACTGTATACGTCTGTAATCTTTCCAATTAAGCAAAGTTTCTGAGCTTGAGGATAGCTTAGCGGTCTAGCTAATACCAGAGTTGAACGTACAACTTCAAGAGCTTTCTACCGAATCGAATTATGCAAACCGTGCATTCATAGAGCATGAATGAACAACGACAAATATCGATGTCGGAAAACATGATACGGAAATCCTGTTATTCAATTATGCACGCGAAAATAGCCTGAATCTAAAAATATCGTAGATTGATTATTATCCAGCCCGTTATTGGTACAAAAATAGATCGGATCGGTTTTCATTCAGAACGTGCGATGGGGCGTAATATTTGTACGAAGCAGGTAGATACAGATTACAATTTTGTAACAAATATTGATGAACTGGTTCTATTTTTAGTAATATATGTATGTATGTCGATTGAATATCGGAAAAGTACTGTCCCACGTCAATGTAACTGAAAATTTAAATATCCCTTAAAGTTCACAGTGCATCATGACCTACAATGCAAACGAATAATAATGGCTTATGAGAACGTATAATGTGATAAAATATTTCTGATTGTGATTCTATAATGTAATGATACCTTTGTCCTACAAAAGTGTGTTTAAGTTTAAATTTAACGATGTATTTTAAGTATATAACACAGTCGCTGCAATTAAAAACGTACCACTCAGAAACTCGATATTTAATATTTTCCAAAAAACTTTACAAATATAATTCTGAGGCCCAGTTTAAGGGATATTCATTATGGTGCATCAATTAGCTTAATTTTCGGGTATTTAAGATTGGTAACGACGACAAATTTATTCTGATTAATCGAATATTATTGCAGAATTTATAAAGTATAGATTATCTAAGTACATTGTAGGTAGTAAAAATATTTTCAATATATTGGGACAATTTTTAATATTGTAGACAAGTAATACAAGCAACAGTCAATATGAAATAAGAGCTTTTATAGTATATTTTTCCAATAATTGTAAGTTAAACGCACTTTAATATTACAGCAAAATATCAAACAATTTTCAAAAAAATTACTATACAGGGTTTTCCGTGCAAAACTACACTGTTGAAAATATTACGGTGTTGGCGTTAATTTTGCGCTAGTCAAGTATTTTAGTGTTGATTTTTACAAACTTTTCCAGATGAGTTGACTACGTGTGTTTAATAGAACAGAAATTACTAGAATTTCGTGTGAATTCTTTGTTCAGATATGAGGATTGACTATTTTTCTAGACATTCAGAAGCGTCAACCAATCAGAATTTTTCCCTCGGATAGAAATATAGAAACCCCACCTATTCTAATACAGTATTGCATTATACGCACCTGCATTGCACGTGTATCTGTTTTCGTGTTTGATTCTCCGTATTAACATATCCAAACAAACCACCAATGTGACTGACTTGCAAAGTGTAACCTCGTGTTATTAAACGTTAATTCCAGTGGGCATAAAAAATGTCAAACTCTTAAAAATGTATTGGGAACATCTATTTACGCAATTAGTTTAGACTTGAATCAAATAGCATAAACATTTACTTAATTTTATAATGTTCCTCAAAAAATCATTTTAAAAATTGGTACGTTTAGTTGAAATCAAAACTTGTGAATGAGTGGTTTTGCATATATTTATAATTGAGAAAACGTCTTAAAGAGAGAATATTATAGCACTAAGAAATAGGAGTTGCATATTAAAAAGACGTTGTGTTTAGAAAATGGTGTTAAAACACCCAATAGATCGCATTCATTTAGTTAAACAGCTAGTAAATTTGTCTAGTCTAGATCAAATAAAATGTGACTAGAAGTATTTTATAATTCCACGTGTCAGTTGGACAAAATAACTCCTTAGCAATAGACAATACTTGACTATCTTTTGCTCGTCAAATTTAAACTTCTATAGTTCTCGACAAAATAACACGAAAAGAGTGTGGACCTCTTCTGACTATTAAATTAGTCAAAAAAGTGTTAAAATTTTCAACAGTGTAGCTAGTTTTCCAGCTTAACGAAATTCCTCAGTTTTAAAAATTTGTAGTTTGCAACAATTTGGCACTTCCTTTCTTCCTAAAATATTTTCAACTTTTCTGCACTTCCGATTAACCGGAAGTCGCCATGGACTGTGCTATTTTAAATGGAACACCCTATATATTATTACATTTTTGAATTCACTATAAAATTCTATGACGATTACTGCTAAGGTTTAATATGCCTATCTTCAACTGTTTTTAAGAGTATTATTGGTCTCCATGGATAAAGTGTATGAAATATGTAAAAATATATGGAGTCCTTTCCAATCGGAGGTTTATTTAAAAATGATCTTTTATATATGAAAATCGGTGAAAAGGTGATTCTAGAATTTTGAAATAATTATTTATTTTAATTTTCTGTAAACATTCAACAGTCCATTCGGTCACATGGGCATTCTCATGTATTAAACATCTTGGTGTGAACTTCGGTGAAATTAACGGACAGCTGTCTCCCTTGTCAAAGACAATCGCTGTCAAGTCGGTTAGAATTTTTCAATTCGAAAGGATTCACTAGCCAACCTTTGTCGGAGGCAGACGTGTCTCAATTTATTTCGTAAAGACTCTTTTGTGTATGCTATCGTGGAAACTGGCTATTAAACATGCAAATTGAAGGAGAGGACAGTTTTGCAACAGTCCTCCGCACCACCTTCCATGTACTGAAGGAAATAAAAGGGGTAACTAAGCTATTCGTTATTTTTTTTATGTCAGCGTGTTTCAATCGGAAATTCTCGCCCTGCATGCCATCTGGCATGAGAGAGAGAGCACACTTATGATTTAAGACTAATGAATATGGATGACACTGGGATATTAAAAATTTTATTTTTTACTAATTTAATTAAAGTATCATTTTTAAAATTCTTTTTTTTTAATTCCGGGCTGTATGCTACTCTGTAGCGTTACAATACATTCCTTAACGATCAAATATCAAACACACACACACCTATTTTCTCATATTTGCACATTTGACTTACACATTTGACTACACATTTGACATCTTGTTCCTACTCTGATTAATTATAACTCCCTACATTTTAAATTGTTGTTCCCTATTTTGATATAATTTTTTTCTTTCACATTTTCATACATAAACAGCCTCTACGGCGACAACTACACACACAGACTCCACACTGTCGCACTTACACATACAAAAAAAATTTTCTCCACATACATATTTTCTTTGCATTCGGTTTAATGCATACGAGGTTTTACCTGCTCCATTTTAATATATATGTGTGCGTTCTGATACTTTTCATTAATTTTAAATTCGTATATCATTTTACTTTTATCATTTTTATCTATACACTGTTCTTCAGATGTCTTCAACAAATTACAGACCTGTTTTATCCTATATTTTTGTGAATGGCGTATCTGTAAATACCTCCATTTTATAATTCACATTTACGCTACATATTACTTTTATATTTACACTTTATAACTACACCTTATACTTGGAGATTTCTTAACTACATTACCTTAAAATTAGTTTCTTAGTTCTTCTTTTTCTTGTTTTTAGGTCGTAAATATGGAAATTAACATTAATAACTACTACATTTCGCTTTATTTTCAAAGTTTTTTCAAGTATAAGAAAATATAAAATGTACATAGTGTAGATTATAAATAAAATTGTTGTTTAATAAATGACAAATTGTTTTGTTTACTAGGATTATTATGTTTTATTTAAAGATTGCCTTTTAATATAGGATGTTTTGATTATTTGTTTTTGAATTTTGTAACTAAATAGATCTTTAAAAATATATTGTATTTAGCTATAAAATTGGGTTATATAGTTTTGTGAAATATTGTAATGGTAAAACCGACATGAAGGTGTGGTTTTTATTGATTCACCTTCTAATTTAAAAGTTTTGTCGTGACATGAAATTAATTAACATTTCGTTTTTATGATTTAACATCCCTTGCAATTTTAAATTATTAATTTATTTTCTCCGACGAAATAAATAAAATAAACTTGATGCGAAGACCACGAAATAATTTACGTTGTTAGATGTTAATGCGAAAAACAATGCAAAATCAAAAGGTAATAAAATAATTGTATTTTTGTTGGGTGTAAATGCATTTCACCTTAAGAACCTTTGCATTTATTGGCTGTTCTTTAAAATCAGCAATATTGGTATTTAATATTTATTTCTCATCTTTTACAATTTTGTTGTCAAACCAATTAATATATGTGGTATTCAATTTCCTTTTACAGAAATTAATTATATTTTTAAAAACACAATATATGTTTTATTATATTCAATTTTCTAATCCAAGTCCAATCCCTAATAACATAGTAACGAACCATAATATTTGTTAATTTCAAGAGAGTATATGCAAATTGTAATATACAGAACATTCGAATACACTACACAGAAATTTTGTTAACAAGTTTTAATTAACGATATATGAATATAGAAAGTTTCAAGGATTCACATCCAAAATTCATCAACCTGAGTTAAGCAAATTACCAATAACTGTAACATCAAGTAAGAGATTTACCATTCCAAAACTATCAACTTTAATTGGGGCTGCGTTTTGTTATACGTAAAATGTACTTTAAATTATGTTCGATATAGTGAAATACGAACCCAATTTAGAAACGGTTCGCCCTAATGTGATTACTCGGGACATAATTTTCATTCGACGCCGCTATTCCTTCCACAATATAATATTTAAGGGGACAGGCGAAGTTAAATTATATAAAACGTTCCTGGTACCAGCCACTGCAAATATCGTTAAAATTATTATTTCCCGTATAGCAGAGCCAATGACGTCTTTCTGACACACTCCATGAGCATTATCGGCTTTCGACATATTTAGGACGTGTTTTACAAGGGCATGAGAGGTTATAGAGTTATGTCAATTTAATATTATAAAACGTTATGATTAGCTTCACCTTTTCATTTAAATAAGTTATCAACCATCATTTTCCGTTATTGAATTTGAGATACGCGAAGTAGTACTCCCACACTGTAGCTGTTTTTAATTTCTATCAATGATTTGTATTTCAAATTTATCACCAATAAACTTTTTGTAGGATTGATGCATAATCAAAGCTTACTGATGGGCACTATCGGTATTTTCAACTATCGATAGTACTATCGATAGTCGGACCAACTATCGATAGTTATCGATAGTCTATATCGATAACTATCGATAGTTGACTATCGATAACTATCGATAATGCCCACCACTTTACTCAACTAATATGTCCTCAGAAATACATTTTGTTTTGTTTCTTGTTATTTATTATTTGTGTTGTTTTTTTATTCCAGACTAATAGGAACTCAAGTATTTCATGGTTTCATCAATACCAGCTACTATAGATATTACAAAAGAAAGAATTAGTTCCACTCAATGAATAGTTGATGATTGATAACACAAACGTTTCTAACTAACAAGACAATACATAAATAAACCTTTAAGCTACTCAGAAAGGGAAAATAAATAACACACTAAAATGATACTTGTCGTATTTACATTGAATTTGAGCATCTCTCTGCGTTGTAAACTATATATAAATATAATACTGGTGAGCATTATCGATATTTTCAACTATCGACAGTTATTGATAGTCGACTATCGATAGTTATCGATAGTCAACTATCGATAGTTATCGATAGTCAACTATCGATAGTTATCGATAGTCGAAACTATCGATAGTTATCGATAGTCAAAACTATCGATAGTTATCCATAGTCACTATCGATAGTGCCCACCACTATCAAAGCTCTTTTCTCGGTAAACACAATCCATTCTAAAACTTAAATATTTCAAGAACTTTCGTTGTATTCGTTTAATTCGCTTAAGTAGTAAAAATTATGTATCGGATACCAAACAACTGACGCGTATTCTAACTTTCCACGGGCAAAGCAAAGTATACTGTTTTGATGGCGTTCATATTGGTAAAGTTTCGCATTATGTGATGAATCCAAGAGAATTAAATGCAAATACTATAAAAAAATGATTCCAAGATCTTTCACGAAAGTCCTTTTTTCCAAGTGTGCATCATGCGAGTTCTGTATGTTGTGATAAATCTTAAGGTCGTTCGCCATCATATGTTACATAACCGATAGAATGTTACCAAGTGGTGCTCTTGGTCTATTGTAGGAATTCGCTATCCTAGCAAAGCGAATGAAACGGGAATAACACTAGCAACAGACTCGAGTTCCTGTCTATCAGGCGTAATCAGCGCGTTTGAGTGTATAAACCATTTTCATTCGCTATCGCGTCTCAAATTTTATGTACAATCACCTATTCCGTGAAACGAAAATTCAGTTTGTGCGCTCTCCAGGAGCCATACGCCAAACTTTCACTCACAAGCGACCGTAGCACAAGCTGGCAAGGCCGTCATTAATCTAGCTCAAACAATTTGTAAACTGTCATTCCTGCTGGTATGCTTTCGTCTATTTCTTTTGGTTCGTATGTCACATAGTTCACTCTAACTGTCAAGTATTAGTTGAAGAATCGAGTTAAGGAGCCACTGAAGCCATAGTATGATAATTTCCGCAGCAGTACTAGACTATTAAGAGTGTCAAAGGGTCGACTGAAGTCCGTATTATAAATCACATTCATTATTTGCCGCGATCCAGATTCTCAATAATGTCATTAGTTGAACAACACAAATTCGTTACGGTGGAGCGATTCTACACAAAGCCGTGCTGGGATGGAGAGATAAGAGTTAGTTTTAGGTTAGTTTAGTTTAGTAGAGGAGAGCATGCGCATGGTTTGATTAGTCGCCTGTCCACTGCGACTACTAAGGTCTATTGTAGAGTGAATGTTATCTTTAGAATTCATCCAACAAGTTTAGGCCCTTAAGGAAGCTCAGTGTCTTATTGAATGACATTGTTTTCAGGTCTTCTAGGGAAGGGTTGGCCTTTCCGAAGGTTACATAGAAAAGAAAATATGCTATAACTGTCTCCATCATCCAAACACCGTCAGCATATTCAATCTCATTACAGAGCCCGATTCTGTGTAAGTGCTTTCTAAGTTTACAGTTGTAACGTGTCGTTACACGGAAAAATTAATTTCAATATATATTTTGATTTAGCAATTTATTTTATCATAAATTGTAGTTTATTTAATCAATTTTTCCTGAAACGCTTGTTACGCCCGCATTTATTTCGTTAATTTGTTTTCGACGGCAAGCATCTTAGTTTTAATTATTAGAGTATCGCGTCCCCTCCACGCGGCGCACATTGTATCTACGCACGCTATATCCCCACATGCCCGTGTTGGATTTACGCACGCTCGAATCCCCGCCAGCGCCGCTTGCCTATATAAACCGTGCATCAACCGCTATCGTGGCAGACTCCGCCGATTCCTGAACCTATCCTGGCCGTATTCTGCTGTCGTCTTAAGGGGTGACGCGCTTATAGCCATTTACCGATCCTGCAGGACTGTATTCTGCTGTCGTTCTTAAGGGTGACGAACTTACAGTTTATTTTCCGTTCTCGCAAGGTTGTAGTATGCTGTCGCCCTTAGGGGTGACGCGCTTATAACCGCCTACCGACCCTGCAGGGCTCTATCCTACTGTCGTCCTTCGGAGTGACGCGTTTACAGTCCTTCCGCCCCCACGAATTAATTGATTACGCTGCGAGATCGTCTCTTTTATTGTTTGTATCACGCTCAGATTTTTTTTTATGCCGCCCACCCTGTATATTGTTAATACGAGAATTATCGTAGACCAATTCCTGCCGTAAATTATTGATATTTTATTCTTAACGTTTAATCCGATGAGCGTCATGAATTAAACGAAAACCCCAGTATATATATATATATATATTTGTACATTTATTTCCCGTGCCTTCTTGGCAAATTAAGCGAAAATTCCGTTAGCCAAAACGAGTATTTCACCGTAATTGATTGCTATTTATATATTTATATTTGTTGGTGTTATATGTTAAATATTGTTCGTGATTTTTGCTTACCTGTATTTACACTTGTACATTTATACACTTTTTTTGTAGTGTTGTTGATCTGGGGAATAAAACTACGAAAATTAAGTATTTGTTTCACTAAAATATATTATATTTGTTGCGTACTTCAAGCAAGAACCCTGGGTAATCACTCATGTACTGAAGCTACTTCACTAGGGTTAATTTTAATAATTGTACGACGTATTTGTACGCGACATAAACAAACATCTTCGCGCGCAATTTACAATCGCACAGCTGACAGCGACCTTCGCCAGCGCCGCTACCGAAGAAACAAGAAGTACGAGGACGCTGTTACAAGGGCTCATAAAGTTCATGAGCGAAAAGTAAGCGCGCGATAGATTATCTTTTAACAAAAGCTAAAGATAAATCAAAATTAAAGAGAACATCACACACCGAAAGAAACGTCGTCACACAGTGACCTGTAAAAAGGGAGACAATCATCTTGACATTTTGCGATCAAGTTCTAGCAGTTCCTTGGTTCTGGTGTGAATTGATGAAATACCCTCCGTCGCATGCACCAAACCAGGGCAGTTGTTCCAATATTGGAGCACTTTCCGATTTGCCGGAACTTGATTTTCTGTTTAACTACTGCAGGTACTATGCCAATGGCAGGTTCTGGTCCTTGAAATTGCCCCACGGCACCCTTTCTGGCAAGGATGTCAGTCTGTTTCCTCATTTCCAAGAATGGGTGAGTGCTCATGTATCCAGATTAGCGGTAGATCATTAGCCATTCCTAATGTGTTTATAGTATGTTTACAGCTCCAGAGGTAAGAGAGCCGCACACGAAAGATATAACTTTATATAATAATGCACTGCAAAAGTACAAATAATGGCAATAGGCTTATAGTTTAAGATGTCACTAGCTTCCGCTTTTTCAATGCTGGACAGATCAGAGAAACCTTCTAAGCCTGCACAAATTGCCCAGAAAGATGTTAAAAATTCTGTTCAACAATCCGACAAACACGTTGGTACAATCCTTCACTATGTAAGCAGGAATAATATCATTTGCAACAGTTGGCTTGCTTTTCAATCTTCAGCATCGGGAATATCAGTATTTGTTACGCACATTACGGAAATAGGTGAAAACGTTGGAGTGCACTCAAATGCATCAGGTCGAGTACTCCCGGGTGAATAAGCCTCGGCGAATGTGATGCAAAAGGATTAACAATAGACTGCACATCAATATACTATTGATGTGCGTCATGTAGTTTGCCAGGGGTACTTGATGTTTTTTCTTTGAAATTTGCAAAGTGCCAAAACTGAAGAGGATAGTTGACAATTTTCTATTCTGCAAAAATTGCAAGTTTTTTACAGTGAGAAAATAACAAACTAATGTATTTCTGCTTTTAACTGTTATAAAATAAATAAAAGCAGAAATACATTAATTTGTTAATTTTCTATTGGATTTCCACATTATAGTACATTCATTGCTCTGCGTATTCTTGAAAATTCCATTTTATAATATTCACTGCTACTAATTTTCCATTTGCGATGATAATATTGTTTTAACTTAAGTTTACTTTTTATAACTTTAGTAAACTATGGCGGGTATATCTTGTACATGTTTCTACAATCCATCATAAAACGCATGCAACACTCATCCACCTCAGTATAGGTGTCAAAAAAAATCATTCAGTGACAAATATGTAAATCATTGCACAGTCTCGAAAAGTCAGCCCTTCTGAAATCATATCTGTAGTTGTTCACTATGGATGATAGGATTACGTTTATCCTCATAAAGGAAATGATCCATAATCTATATTTGTGAAGATAAAGTCTAATAATCTATTATTGATATTTCTATCATTATTATACTGTGATAGTTGCAGTGACATCATAAATAAAAGGATTAGTACATCAGTTTGTAGGTTTAAATTGTTAAAATATGGAAGTTTAAAGTCACTTGCTTGAATTCTGTGACAATCGAATAGTAAACCTTCCACCACGATCTCCACATTTGACAATTATAGATTATTTCATTTATTTATACCTAAAAAATACAATATGTAAAAATCGGCTTCATACAATTGAAAAATTTAATGAAGCTACCCGAAATGTCTGTGAGGAAATGATACCACATAATTTGCACTAATAATGCCTTCAATAACATGAGACGAAGAATAGCGTTATGTATAGAAAATGGAGGAGTTTACTTTGAACATTTTATTGTAACTTTTTTTATTAATAACTTTTTTATTATTGAACTTGTTACTTTTGCAACAGAAACGTTTGTATATTATTTGTCAAAACGAGAAAACCTAATCTGTCAACTATATAACATAATCTGCACCACACACACGCTCCACAAAATAAGTCAACTTACACGTTTTTAAGTTTTTACTGTCAACTTCAGTTTAAAGAAGAAACATTTCCATGATCTACTACCAACCCCTCATATTCTGATAGTAAAAGGAGATGACTTGTCTGTTGGCTGCAAGTAGTTCGTTGAAATCGTTACTATTTGTGGCATACTTTATATTTTAATACAAGCGGAGAGCTAGTGTGAACAAAAAGAAATAAATTAAACTCGATGATTAGTATTATTCAACGCATTATGACAATACAGAACTCTTTTGCAATAATTCGACAGCAAATACAGAAACTACTACCTATCTGTAAAATTTCGAAATCAAAGCACGTACTCCAAATCTAGATCGCCCACTCGTACGCTGCACGGCGCGAACACCACTGCAAACCTACTGTTTATGCGGTAACGAACGATTCTCTTTTATTAGTAACTGCAAGCCGTGTTAACCTCTTTAAAAATGCGCAGCGCCAGACTTCATATCATAAGCACCGCGCTGGCGCGCACAAAACCTCGCTTTGGGATTGTTTAAATCCGTTTAGGGGATATTTATTATTTCGTTTTCGCCCGAATTCCGCGCCGGATGCTTCCTCGAAACAATACAGGCGCTCATACCCAGAGAGACAACGGCCGAACGTGGATTTAGCGGCAAACGAAGTGACGCGGGATAATAGTGTGTGCAGTACTGCATTTTTTTTTTATTCTTTTTTTATTTTATAGGACGCTAAATCGTTAGCACTGTAAACGGAAAGTTTTAATTAAATTTGCCTTTTGCCTGGCGCAAATACGTGCAGTTTTTAGCAAAATACTCACATATGCTTAGTTTTGTCAACATGTTCTGAGAGTGGATATTGAATAAAGCAACCGTAAACTGCTTTTTATTATACCGGTATTAGGAGCTCATAGCAGGAATTTTTTCGTTTCAATCAGCTTTCTCAATATCTCAGGAAAGAGTCACATAAGATATCCTTAATTGAGATATCTCGCGGTGTTCCGCAGGGATCAGTTTTGGGACCGTCATTATTTTTGGTATATACGAATGATTTTCGGGCTCACCTGTCTTGTTCTTCGTTGGCCCAGTATGCTGCTGATGATACTAGTTGTATTGTAGCGGGAGCGTCGGTATCAGAAACATCAGTACTTATGTAATAGACGTCTGGGCAACCTGGTAGAATGGTCCTGCTTCAATAAACTTGTTTTGAACGGTTCCAAGATTGGTCTACTGCATTTTGTTCCTGTGACTCGTAACATCTCTTCAAGCATCTATGTGCGCGTTACGATAGAAGTATACCTGAAAACGAATGTGTTAATTTCCTGGGATTGTGTGTAGATCGACGTCTTAGTTTGAAACAAGATTGTGACTCCCTTCACCACAAACTTTGCTTCAGCAGTATATGCTGTTAGATCACTAGCAAGTAGTGTCAGTCTACACGTTGCTATTATGCATCACGTCGAATCTAGCTTTCGTTACGGTATCGTTTTCTGGGTTTCACTGCATCTGCGAGGAGTTGTTTTGTGACGCAAGAAAAGGATAATTAAAGTTGTAATGGAAGTTGCACCCAAGATTCGTGCTCGTTCTTTGTTTGGTGCCCTCGGTATTTTGCCATTGGCTGGTCTATTTATTTATTGAAGTCTTAATGTTTTATAAAATGATGAGACCGAATTGCTTAAAAATTCGTGATATATTTAACGGTAATTACGACACGGGGCTGGCCATACATTCTAAGTATTCCAGTCATAAACCAATTTTATGACTTCTAGCCCTATTTATCAAGCCACTATTATATACATCAAATGCCATAATATATAAATCGCTCCCTGTCAAACGCTCAATTTAAAAGAGAACTTAAGAAATATCTACTGCACACACATACTACACTGGGGAGGAATATTTTCGATAGCAATTTGACATATCATTAGTGTTTATTATATAGCTGCTTATTTTGTATTTTTATATTTATTTGGTTATTAATTCTAGTGACAATGTCAATGTTTTCTTAGAAAACGGGGTAGCGAATACCGCGTTGAAATGGAAGGTTACCCCGTTGAAATGGAAGCGCTTTTCGTTGAAGTGAAACGACTACCCCGATAAATGGAATGGAAACGCGTGAGATACAGCGGCTACCCCGTTGAAATGCAACGGCTACCCTGTTGAAATGGAACGGCTACCCCGTTGAAATGAAACGGCTACCCTATTGAAATGGAACGCCTATTCGTTGAACAGCAACGGTTACACCGTTGAAATAGAACGGGTATCCCGTTGAAATGCAACGGTTATCCCATTGAAATGAACGGCTATCCGTTGAAGTAGAATGGCTATCATGTGGAAATAGAACTGAAAACCTTTTTGAAATGGAACGGCTATCTGTGAAATATAGTGGCTACCCCGATGAAATGAAGGCTATCCGTTGAAGTAGAATGGCTATCACGTTGAAATAGAACTGAAAGCCCCTTTGAAGTGGAACGGCTATCTGTGAAATATAGCGGCTACCCCGTTGAAATGCAACGGTTACCCCGTTGAAATGGAACTGCTATCCATTGAATGGCTATCACGTGGAAATAGAACTGAAAACCTTTTTGAAATGGAACGGCTATCTGTGAAATATAGTGGCTATCCCGTTGAAATGGAACGGCTATCCGTTGAAGTAGAATGGCTATCACGTTGAAATAGAACTGAAAGCCCCTTTGAAGTGGAACGGCTATCTGTGAAATGTGGCGGCTACCTCGTTGAAATAGAACGGCTATCCGTTGAAATTTAACGGTAAATTAAACCGCGAATTAAACTGACTTGTAGTGTTTATTGTATTGTTTGATCAAATTTCAGAAATCGATTACAATCACCTTTTTGCATCATATCAAATACTCTATACAAAGAAGATCAAGATAATTACCTACTTCATGTTTGTGTATAGTTTTTTGGTACTTTTATTTAAAAGTTTTTTTCTACACCTGTTATAGTGCTGAAAGTAAGTAGATATCAGTTAATTGAGTTGATTGTAGAAAAAATACATAAACGCTAATTTAAGAAAGGAATGCTGCCATCTATCGCCGGATAGCAATGGTCATCCTCCGATCAGATTCATGCATCAACATTTCTGTTAGTTAACTGGTCAACGTCTGGAAAATTAAAATGTGGTAAAAGTTGGGATTGTCCAATTTCTGCACTAGTCCCAAATTTTCTCTTGAACATTATCAAAAATATCTACAACTGATTGTGAGTTTAAAACAATCAATGATGGGACAAAACCGCCTAATATCATCATTGATTGGAGGCGAATATTATCGCACGTATGCATTCCATTCGCACCGTAGTGGAAGTGAAAGCCAACCGTACGGAAATTAATTTCTCGTACGTATATAGAGAGACGTATCAAACGCGTGTACATAATACATGCATTACTGACAACGATGAAACTCGATATCTAGCAATTACGGACGGCTCCCAACAAAGGATATTGTACTGTTCGCCCGGTTTGTACGGATACCCGAACTGAATGGAAATTAATAGACGGATATGTCAATGAACGAGGTGGCAGCGGCACAGGTGAAATCCGCGCACTACAATCCCCAATCA
Source organism: Protaetia brevitarsis (assembly GCA_004143645.1). Taxonomy (NCBI): domain Eukaryota; kingdom Metazoa; phylum Arthropoda; class Insecta; order Coleoptera; family Scarabaeidae; genus Protaetia; species Protaetia brevitarsis. The sequence continues at coordinate 2,490,350 of RXPK01000199.1, forward strand.
ATTCGAACGGAACTCCAGTTATAACTAATTAAGTTATAACCTAATTTGCGAGCGGGTGGAGCTAATCCGGCGGAATTGCTCGCTGTAGGAACGTGCGTTGGGATAATGCGGTAAGGAGGGCCCCCAGTGACACCGGCATTGAGGTGATTAAGGGGAAACTCTGGACCGGCACGTCAGGTCGTCTTGACGTATATACCTGCCGTTGTAATGAATTGATTTTCATGTAACTGAGGTAGTTGAAAGTATGATAGAGGTAACACACTATAATGAGTGAGATTCTTTCTCATTACTCATTATAATTTATTAATAGTAAAAAACAAGCTTCATCCGTAAGGCGCTCCAATAAAATTGCAGCATGCTTTCCAGTGGCGGTTTCTGTATAGCAACACATGAGCACGTGAACCCCCTAAACAAATCGTCGATTAGAAACTAATAAAATCTATTACTCGATCTTAATATATTAGTGAAATATAACGCAGCGAAACGAATAAACGACGCGACGTTCCTTTCCATACATATGTATGTACATCGTGAGCAGGCGACCGACGACGGAGCACGTGCGCCGAGTAGGCGGATTACGTTGATTTTATCCAATGCGTAACCGCATAAAAGGACAAAAGCGAGGTGGGGAGGGATAACGGCAGATTCCATAGAACGTGCACAAATTGAGTTGTGCTCTCTGTGCTCGTTTCGTTGGGTTCTTGGTCACGTTAATAATCGGATCGACATCAAAGTTCAGATATCGTGTGTTTATGGATAAATATATTATATATGTTTTCTTTATCAATGATTCACCGTTCACAGGTCATAACTACCATAAGAACTAATACTGTTTGTTGGTGACAGTTTCAATAATGAAACAAGGGTGCGTATTATTTTCATTTATTAATAATAACTGCTGTAGTTTCTATTTAAAAAAAAAACAATCATCTGAAAAATTTCTTAATTTAATGTTATTTTTCATTTGAAAGTTGTTTTGATATTTTAGGATAACCGGTGTATTTCTTATATACTTTAAGTTTAAACAGAAATTTTCGTGACTATATATAACATTATATTTATTTCACTATTGCTATATTTTTTCCCGTATTGGAGGATTTGTTTCCAGGTTTTTTGTTTGTTCTTCTGGCTCTCTGCTTCGTAACGTGCGAGACGAGAAGAGTCAGAGTAATATAGATATCCGGGGTGGCTCACATGTGTTGTTTTCTTTTGCTTGGAATTAAAAATTTTAATATATTAATCTATTAATTGTTGCTGATATTAAGCAGTGCTCAATGTTTAATCACACTCGTTCAGTTTAGATGAGTAATTAATACAGGTCTGTATTAAATTTAATTTATATTTTAGTTTTAGGTATAAGAAGATTTTCAAAGAATTGTAGATGATAAAAGTTGATATAATTAACACAATAATCATAGTTGTAACAATTTAAATACTTAGTGTTAATTTATAAATATCTCAAATTTAACTTTGTAAAAAAAAGGAAATTAGACAATATATTTGTTAAAAAAAAAACTATCTATTTTATTTAAAACACTGATTTAAATTTTCGTTTGAGGTAGAGTAGTCACAATTTAAGAAATACATATTACGGCATATCCGTTTTGGGCGCTGGAGTCGTCGGATGAGTCCATTATGCCAGCTATTAGGGTGTTTGAATTCAGCCGGCGTCGTCAGTCGACAATTTTCGCATCTGTCAAAATTCAATTAGTGTCTGTCTCTGAATTTGTGGGAGTTGATCGCTTTTTTACCGTGTGTTATTTATTATTATCTAGTGTTACCTACTTCATATAAATAAGTGTCTTTTTCAAGACATCTCATACTTCGTTTATAGATAGTGGTAAGTTTGTCTGCATTGCATAAGATTTTTTTTTATAGAAATCTCTTTTATAATCTGTTATAAGCTTATGATGGCTGAAACAGTCGCATCAACACCAAAGAAAGTTGGCGTGAAAGGCAAAATAATTCATAGTCAGGGAAGGGAAATCATTGCGCATGCATTAAAATTTATGAAGGAAGAAGCTGCAAATAATGCTCCAATAATACCTTTGGCACCCCTTAGTTTTATTTTTTACTGTAAAATATAGGTTTATTTGTTCTTAATCCAGTGCTTGAAGTTATTTTAGAAGACTTGTGTATTTGATTAAATATTTCACCATATAGTACTCCGTTCATTGTACTTTGTATTTCATATTTATCCTGAATAAATGACCGATGGTATTTTGGTGCTTTATTTTTTTGAACATAAACAAATAAATACTAATTTATTTAAAATTAAATAATTTTAAGCACAAAATAAATGTTTATTTTACCTTCTTAGTGCATGTTCCATGTATCTAAAAACATTCTTTGTTCATTGAAATTACGATGTATTATAATTATTATGTAATTTCTATTACCCCAAATATTTTTACGAACGGTTCCAAAATATTGACGTACACAATAACTAATTTAATAATAATATAATTATTCAACATTATTATTAATATTAATTTGATTTGCTATTTTCCTTGTAGTAACTTCTGTTACTGGCGTGCATTTTCTCTCAAGCACCTCTTGTCAATTTAATCACGCTCCGCGCACTGATAGCTTCAGTATCGCGTATTCTACGTTGACATTATGATGACGTAATATGTATTTCTTATATTGAGACTACTCTACTTCATCTACAGCAATACGTTTATTAAACCCGCGCACATAACTCGTAAACTTAAACTCGTAAATCTTTAACTCTTCCCAAAAAACGTACATTTCCTCAAAGATATACAAGTAATAATTGATTTTTTAGAAAAAACAAAAATAAATTGGCAACAAGCGCAGCCGCAGTTAAGAACTACGCCGCATCGTTAAATCCCTCTGCAAAAAGCCGTCAAAGCAAAGCCGCCACTAATGCGCTTTGGTGCAGCCGACAAACAAAAAAGAATATATATAGTACGTAAAAAAAGTAATGAAATGAAATGAAATATACAGTATGTAAAAAAATTATGAAATGCACACAAAACAAACAAAGTAGTATTGTAAGTAAACACTAAACAATATATAAATAAGGACTATGGATGCGAACAGTTTTACTGTGCAATATTTGAAAGACAATTTTAATTCGTTTAGCTATGAACAAAAAAATCAAGTTAAAAGTACGGGCAGACCAAAACCAGAACTTAATTTGACGCAAACTACAAAGGGCAAATTTAGAGACTTTACAAGATAATTTAAGAAGGACATGTATAAAAAAAATGATTGGATTTTAGTTAACAATTTGCATGTTCTTGATTTTGTGAACACCCTACGTTTTCGACCACGAGCCGCCACTGGTGCTTTCTTAGTTGCGTGAATACTTACATTTCAATTATCTGCTTAAATTGCGCCTATTACTTCTTACTTGCATTGCTTCTGAACATTTATGTCGCTAGTTGTAACGGCAGTCAAATGAAACGGAAGTAATTTTACGTCTGTTGTTTGTTTATTGTCATGTATCTTTTGTCGTACAGTAAAGAACTCACATCAACCCTATTGAAGAAGTGTGAGCGTGTGGGTGTACCCAAGGTAAATAACCCAACTTGTTTTATACAGAATGTTCGTGATAGGTATAATATTGATAAATGCATGACGTATAAACGAGATATCAAAGCAAACGTAGTCAAAATTAAAGATGTAATAGCAATTAGCTCCTTTTATTTCTGAACCCTTAGCCAGGCTCTTAAATTTCTGTATCCGCGATAATGTTTTTCCCGATGAGTTGAAAACAGTTAAAGTTATACCATTCCACAAAAAAGGCAATATAAATGACCCTGGATCTTATCGACCAATTTCTATTTTACCAGTCATATCCAAAGTGTTCGAAGAAATATTAAAGAATAGATTGCTTGACTATTTCAACAAAGATTTTCTTTGTTTTGCAAATAACAATATGGTTATTTACAAGATAAGTCAAGAATACAAGCTGTTTGTGCACTAATTGATACAGTTATTAACAGTTTCAACGAGAGACAATGTTAGATTTATCTAAAGCATTTGACTGTGTTAGCCACAATATCTTATTTGAAAAGTTAGATTTTTATGGCATAAGAGGTGATCCTTTAAAATTATTTCAACCGCACAATGCAAATAGAAAACAAATAGTGGTGGTTGCTAATGAACGTTCGAAACATCAGTACATAGGTTGTGGAGTACCACAAGGATCTAAACTAGGGTCGATAATGTTCCTTATATATGTCAATGATTTATGCACTAATCTTCAGATGTGCCAAACAATTATGTTTGCCGATGACACTACCCTGGTATTTAAAGCAAAAACAGCAGAAGATTTGGCTGAGCTGGAGTCGGTGGGCATATCGGATGCAGAAAAATGGTTTAGAGCTAATAAATTAAAACTAAATGAAAACAAAATACAAAAATCGTATTTGAGACGAGACTGCAAAAATGCTAGGTGGGCACATAGATTCTAACTTAAACTGGAGCATACATATAAATTTCTTATGTAATAAATTAAACACGACCGTTTACCAAATCCGGAGAACAGTATACCTAACAGATGCAGATATTGCTAAATTAATATATTACTCAGATTTTTATTCCCTACTCAATGATAGTATTTTATTATGGGGTAGCACGGAATGCAGTGAAAGAATTTTTAAAATACAGAAAAAAATGTGTGAGATCTATATTAAAAGCTAGTACTAGAGAACACTGCAAACCTTATTTTACATCTTTAAAAATTTTAACTATTCCGTCATTGTACATTTGCAACTGTTTAGTTTTTGCAAAACATAATTTAGAGAATTTTCAAACTCAGTAGAATGTACATAATTATTCAACAAGAATCAATTCAACTTTAATTATTCCCTATCACATATAATATAATTATATATATATAATATCTTAAATATCAAGCAATAAAATTTTATAATAATCTGCAGTATGAAATCAAAATATAATCTATCAAACAATTGAAGAAAGAAATAAAACAAATGTTAATAAGCAAGGCTTTTTATAAAATAGAAAAGTTTCTTTCATTATGAAATATAATAATTAAGTAGTATTTATATTATTATAAAATAATTGTTCATATTTCGTTTTTATTTCATTTTTCTTTCTTTTGTGTTGACCTTCCTAATGATGTACATATCAGTTGTCAATTTGGAAATAAAGGTTATTATTATTAATAGTATTTTATTTCAACCATGGGTCATGACGATACTGGTAATTCCTCCACAGCATATTTAGATAGACTCCACAACGTTATCCCGTATCTAATTCGAGAATAGACCTCACTATAATACAAGTTTAAAAGAGTGTCAATTGCGAGCTCTACTTTTAGACTACGAATCTGAAAATAAGCCCTATTGATTTCAGAAACGACCACAGCACAATGTGGACCCCAGTTCAGAGTCTCATCAAGCTGCACACCAGGAGGTTTGACACTTCTCACCGATTGGAGAAGAGCGCCACATAGAGACACGTTGACACTAAATTTAAAGTTTGCTTGGAGTGGAAAAACATGTATTAGAAAGGTGCATAAATAATTTATTTTCAGAAAACTGCCCCTCTAACTTCGCCAGCAGCGCAGTCGCCCTATCCCTTAAATGTGGTCTATGACAGCAACAAGTACCGTAGTATCGTCAGCATATTTAATAAAATTAATAATGTTGCTCATATAAATAATAAACAAAACAGGCCTAAAAATAGATTATTGAGGAGTTCCTGTAGTTACAGGCAGATGTAAAGGAGAAAAAAGTTGACATGGTGATTTTTCATTTACATCATAAATTAAACTTTTCCAAATTCTTATGTATATTCGATAACTGAAATAAAAATTATATTCCTGACTATGCTGTGTCACACCCGAGGAACGACGACGGTCTATAATCGAAAGGAGAACGGATGGTTGTGACGTGTTACAGCTGTGGGATGACGACGGTGTATAGTCAAACAAAGAACGGATCATTATTTCGGCGGGCCATAATCGAACGGAAAACTGGAAACTACGTCGTGTCACACCCGTAAGACGACTACGGTCTGTAGTTTAACAGAGGCCGAGTTTCTGGTATTTGTCTCGATTGTGATAAATGCAATCGTCGCGATTGCTAAGATGGGTGAAATTAACTTGCAGCGCGCTGAAACGCGGTAAAATAAACTTAAAATTAAAACGCGTGGTGGCAAAGGAATAAAAACCACTAAACAAATAAAATGCGGCTGTAATAATACCGAAATTAAAGAATCTGAAATTCATGTGGAACGATTTTTCAAGCCAAATGACCACTAAAATGGATTTTCCCATAAACCAAACGTCACAAAGTCTTCTTATGCTGATCCTACTCCAACTAAATCATTTTCCTATGATTGTTAATAACAAAATATAATACCGTGGACTCGCAATTATGTGAATACTGCTTTATGTGAAAAGATAGAAATATGCGAACAACCAAACATGTGATTGGTTCATAATTGCGAGTCTACTGTAAATCGGTCAGTTATCAGTTAATATTATATTTGCGTCCATGGAACGACTTTAGTTATCTCCCAGCATCCGCCAAGAAGTTAGGGAAAACCATAACAAAACCTTTCTTTGGGAACAGGATCCGGGTAGAAGTCTCAGATCTTGTTACTGATAACCAACAGATTATTATTGTCCTTCTGAGTTTGGAAGGAGCAGCATCCCTTAACTCTGACAGTCATGCCGTCTTCAGGCAGCTGCTCCGTTTCTCACAAATCATGAGTTTGAATTGAAATAGGATAGGCAAGCGTAATGATCTAAAAACAAACTCAGATCACTAAAGAGTACTAAATATTAATCCATAGATACATTATACCTTACTATTTAAATGTCACGCCGTAACTTACTTAATTCTTGAACTACTCCAATAGTAGCAAACAGCAACGTAGACCTCCCTCCCCCCCCCCCCCTCTTCAATTAAAGTTGTTCACTAAACGTCAACTGTTAGGTACTCTTGTATAATACATTAAGTTGACCAATAGCACTGAAGATTCTTGGTAAGATGAAACATATTGCTGTGGACAGACACCTTGTTTTCGTGAGAGTTTTTTTTACGTTGCATAGATTTTGTCATGTTTACTCCGATCAGCCTTTGTCAATGTTTCGGGAGAGTTTCACAGATGTAAATATTTATTTTTATATAAGATTTAGTTATTGAATTGATTGTATGATTTATTTAGTTAAGTGTTCAATTGTTTTAAATTCATTTCATTCATTTATATGTCTAGCGTTCGCTTTTGTAAGTTTATGTTATTATGTTTTGAGATCGGACTGATCTGTGCGGTTTCGTTGTACGCAGTGGTCGAGATTGTAAGAGTTAGTTCCTTGGCAGACGCAAGCGTGAGCAGACGTAAATTTTTAAATTCTTTGCTGCCATTTTGTTTATTCATTTGATATCGTTATTTGTTTTATTGTTGTCCATCAAGGAACTTGCTTAATAATAATAATTGTTATTATATTGTTGTGTACACATTTTAGATATAAGATCATTTATTATTTTGTGCAGGAAGATAGTTTTTAGTTTTAATTCCCTCATTATAATTTTAAAGAGTTCATTTTTGGTTTTCTAGTTTGTTGTTTCATTTTTATTTTATTAATCACCTCAGGTTGGGTGAATAGTAGCATTGTTCTTGCTTTTAGTTTTCATTTTTATAAATTTTTGGTGTTCCACAAATCTATTTTATTTTAATTTAATACCACGTGGTTTGGTTTGAAAAAAGAATTATCTTCATGAACTAATTAATCTTTTGCTTTGATATAGGAAATAGCATTGTCCTATTGTAATTTAGAATCAGTTGCAGTTTTTGATTTAGACCAGAACCCTCTGTTCACGGTTTTTTTTTTCTGCAAATTATAATTAACTTGTTTTTTTTTCTATAATAAATTTTTGATTGTTATTTAACGTCTTTGAGTTTAAATTACTGTCCTTTTATTTTATTAAACCTTTTCAATTTTTGGGGTATTTAAGAAAGTCATATTTCTTTCACCCACAATTTACTTTTCGTGATTAGATTCAAGTTTTATTTAGCGAAGGTAACTCTGAGATTAATTGTTCTTTTGCGCCCTTTAAGTTTTTATCCGTTGAGCTAGCTAATTTAATTTTTCATTTTTAGTAATTCATTTTGCCTTTTCAAGTACATTCAATACACAGCAATATGTATGCTAATATCAACCGGGCGTTGCACACGTTTTTAATGTGACCTGATTATTAATTAGCGTTAGTTAATTAACGCATGTATAGTGGCTTAATAAAGTCGTCCTACAATTATTGTTGTCCTTTATAGATACAAATTGTGGTTTCAGATCAACAATTTAGCAAATATTTTCACGTTAATAATAGGATTTTCATTTTATATTTTCATTCAATTATTCTTCCACTTAAGTATATATACGAATTTTTCCATATAATACATTAGGTTGACAAGTAGCACTGAAGATCTTTGGTAAGGTGAAATATATGTACGATAATATCAACCGAATGTTGTTTTTGCATGTTTTTAATGTCACATAAGTTAAGAAAAAGTAAGCCCGTTTAATTACATTTATATCAGATTCTTTTTCAGCATTAGTATAATCTATATGCTCTATTTTCACATTTCTCTTTCCTTAATATTGGATTTCAAATTGTGTTGTTACTTCGTACGACAGCTCTTTAATTAAAACCGCTACCAATTCGACTCTATCGATCAAATCCTCTGACTGACGAAATACAACAAAGAACACCTACATGCACGTCTCGCAGCTAGATAATGATGTGCAGGTAGCAGGTACTATTTGCGAAATGCCTTCCCTCTCCCTTACCGCAGGTACCGGCACCTGTGTGTACACATACGAACACATTTTTGCGCACGCATTTACTAGTTCGGTGGTAGATAGTGCCTTTTTCCGACTCCATTGGAGCGTTAATCTGCCATCCGGGTATTAAAAACCTAGTTTTAATGAGTCGAACGAGGTCGAAGGTTCGCTGACATGCACGGTACCATTCGGCGTACGAATACGATGGATGGAGATTTAACATATACGAACGTGAAGAGGCGATTCTTCCAATTGCACCCTCCTCCCGACTATTATGGCAAATACCACTGATATGGGGATTTTAGGTGAAGCGATTCAATAGAAAAATTGGTACGTCGAACCGGTGAAAATACGGATTTATTACGAACGGGGAAATATGAAAAACTACGATGGCAGCGAAAATAAATAATAACGCTCCTCTTTTGTACGAGCTGGATATAGTACCGCCAATACTGCACTGCCGGATATACACAAACACTCCCGATCAATACGAACATACATACATACATATGAAAGATAAATATGCGATACTTTTCGATGATGTCACTTTTGTATGATTGGGGGAAGGATATCACATCGTGGTCGTAAACAGCTAGCAAGATTTCTTTGCTATGAATATACAAAATGTTGATTTTGTGCAGATGTTCCGACATTATAACGAATAACAAGCAATAAAGTTAAACATCAAATAAATATTGTGGTTATGAAATGTAAACACTCCTCATGAAATACCTACGTATACATATGTTTAATTTTGTTATTTTTCTCTGTCTTTGAAGCCGAAAGCTCGACCTAACTTCAGTGTTGGAGAAAATATAATCTGATTACCGATTACATTGAATAATCCCATTATAGGTTATAGATTATTGGCATGTAATCACCCAAGTACTTTATGTCTGCATATTGTATTGCTTCGTCCTCAATCAAGCAATCTCTATATCAAATAAACAGTAACTTGACATGGAAACCTGTACTCCAAGAGTCAGATGTTTTATTAGCGTTAAAGGAGCTCATGGATAAATTCACAATGGGTAATGACAACATACCAAGCTTCTTAACTAATGCGTTACCGTCTTTGTAACTACAAGCTCAAATCATTGCATTCATCATTGTCGGTTGAATGTAACCAACTACTAAAAAATCACATCAAAAACGTGTGTAACACTAGGTTGATATTAGTTTCACCTTACCAAGGATCATCAGTGCTACTGGTCAAATCTAATGTATTATACGAAGAAAGTCGTATACCTATACAGGGTGTATAAAATAAAGAAGTAAATTTTGCTTGGGTGTTAACTACACGACATATAAAGCACAAACCCACCGAAATCGTATTTCATCATTAAAAAATAAAAAAAAGTCAAATTTAGAGTCAAAAATTCTTTAGTCCAGGCCTGACGCAAGGAAACGTCATGTTAAGCACCCGCTGCGCGTGGTACTATGTATAAATACATTGCACTCATTCAGTATTATTCTTAATGGTATGCCGTAAGTTCATTTAACGTCATTCTGAATAAATAAAGGCCAATCGACCAGTGTACCAAAATAGCAAAACTGAGGCATTTTAAATTTCTTCTTTTTATGAAATAAACATTCCTTATTTGTTAAGAGTATTCTACGTAAGTCTACAAAGTATTATTTTTAATATCCTGATAAGACGTTCGAGTTTCACCGGATATGCAACTTCAGTAGTTACAAAAAACGTAAATATTTTTCTTTTGCTTTATCGAATCGAGAGACGGTACCACATGAATCTGAGTTATTTCTTTTGGATTTATTTAATCATATAACGCAAAATGAATTGAATCGAATTACACAGAAATAAATGTAGATACAGAAAATTTGCAAACACGCCTTTTTACTATGATATCGCGCGAAAATGAATCTATACATTCCCGCGCTTTTGCCGATGCATCAAGCTTCGATTTTCTTTATATGAAATCATGATGGTCCTGAAAAGGATCGTTTTTTGAGACGGGAAGAATTTAAATAAAATGTTCGAAGGGGCTTGCACTCCAAGCGGGGATACACACAAAACTAACAGTGGTAATGGGTGAATGATAGTGGTATGTGGGGGGTATACTCGGGACAGCATTTAGGTTGGGCACAGGTACGGCTCTAGCTCGACTCGTTAAGGCGAATCTGGACGGCCTTTTAATGAGATTCTCTTCCAGTAGATGGGGCGGATTTTATTCCGCTGTTTTTAGACATACCAATCAAAATATTTTAAATTTGATAAAGAGATTGTTTTGAAAACAGTATTTAAAATTGCGCCAACGTTTTATTTTTTTAAATTTACCTTTTTTAAATTTTTTATTTGGTTCTATTTGGCTTCCAAAAAGGAAAAATAAGAAAGTGGTCAAGGGCGACGGTTCAGCGGTCCTTACTAATACTAAAACATTTTTTTTCTTTTCTTTCTGATAGCAAATAGCGTCCGAAAGAGGAAAATGCGTTTTCTCTTTGATCTCGTCCGCCGGGACAACCATAACTAGGACGGTAGCACACTCGTCGAATTGAGTGCGCTACAGAAATGATACTGGTTCGAGTAATCAGATGTTTTCAAAACATTAGTTAGTCTATCATATGAACTTGAATGTATAGGGTAACACTATTTCATATGGTTTTTTAGAAAAATCAAAATTAAATGCAAATTAATAAGATACTATCAGTAATTTTATTTGATTTACTAGGCTACAAAGAAAGCTATTAATTCAGAAATACATAATTATAGCACTGATAATATAATCCGTACTATGAATCAGTAGAATCAGTGACTTATTTTGTAAATTGAGTAACTGCTGTTTTCCGAAAACTGAATTATCTCGAGGTATGCACAAATGTGAAGAGCATTTGTAGAACACGTGATTGCAGGAATAAACCTCAAGCGATAGTCAGATCGAAAAGAAAGATACCTCTTGTCTTTTTGAATGGTATGAATTGTTTGCTTTCTATATTACATATGCCCAAAATCAATTGCTAAGATTGTCTAGAGTATTCGCTACTGTATCTATGATTTTACAATACAACTTCCTATAGGGTAACTTGTGATAAATGAGTCAGGGTGCCACACACTGTCACAAACATACAAACCTCACTGAACACACACACACACACACACACACACACACACAGACATCGCACACCTGTAGTCAAGTACCTCTAAAGTTTTTTCTCTGGAACTGACTTAGCACTGCAGTTATTGTATGAAGAATATTTACTTTCTTACAAGTAGCAAACCGCATTATCTAAAAATGGATAAAAGATACTCGCCAAAAGGCGAAAGCATCTTCGTATCTGTGCGAAAAGAAAAAAGGCTTCTTCTAAGATTTAATGTTCTATTGTACCAAATGTAAGTACCATATCTACTTACCTAGACATTTTATTACTTTGTCATTGCCTATTTCAGCGTGCCAAAATCCATAAATAATTCTAGGGCGGTCAATATAAATGACTATGATACAAGGTATGTAATTTAAGCAGATATAAAAGAAATTGTAATTTATAGATACATTTTACCCAGTGGAAGAAATGGCTGTGTGCATTTTTTTATTTGCATTTTATTGTTCTGTTTCGTAATACCATTGGCATCAAGGAAATTATTGAAGTGGTTTAGTATTTATAATTATGACTCGTTAATAAAAAGTAGATACATTATCTGTTATTAACATTTACACATTTTAAAAATTTCCCACGCATTTAAAACATAGGTAGGAAGTAGGTTGGGTTGTGTAAAATACGCAAAAAGACAGTACTGAAAGCAGAATTGAATATCCTTATATTTATACCTTATGTGATTCCATAGCAGACGTATGTACGTAGATACGTCCTCAAAACAAACATCGGTCTGTGCGTTAGGCTACGTTAGAAGCCGGCGGCCTGTCGGCATTTGATGGAAAAAAGAACAATGAATATTTCTGTTTCGGGCGTTATTATTAGTCCAAATTCAAAAATTCAAAAAGTTTTGTCATTAAGACATTGGTCTTCAGATGCGCCGTTGAGCCGATTTTAGAAATTGTTTTTAATAACAAACTTACAACATTTCAAAATTTAAATACATAGAAAATAAAAAAATTAAGACGTTGGCGCAATTTCAAACATTATTTTAAGACAAATACAATTTAAAATTTTAAAATCGGTCGTACCGTTTTCCGAAAAAGCGCGGAATACTTTTCCGATATATTTATCTCTGTCGCACACTTGGACGTCCAGATTTGCCTTAATGCTTACAGATAGACCCCCTGTGCATTAAGACTTTTTGATCGTACATGATTACAGCTGCTACATATTATTATATTTACCTTTATATCTGATACATGCTGTATACTTAATAAGTGGAAGAATAAATCAATGAGAATTTATTAACTACTAAAAGTTTGGCAGTAAATACGTTGCAGGAACTTCGTCGTCATCTACAGCAAGCATGGGATGAGATCCCACAAGATGCCATTGATCATCTCATTCAGAGCATGCCTGGCAGAGTTAGACAGTGTATAAATAATCGTGGCGATATGATTTTATTGATGAATTTTTGCTGGTTGTTAATACTTTTTTCTAATTGTTGTGATTTACTACCAAAAACTAATAGTTATGATTTATTACTTGAAAATTTCAACTTTGTGAGTGACTCAGCTCCTTCAATGTGTTGCAATTTTTTTTTGGCACGCAGTTTATAAACGCAATTGTTTGAATCTTTATACATAACATTCAGAAGCGTTCGTTACAAAAAGAGTGTGTTCTACATATTATAATTTCATCGATAAACACAACAACAAACATGTTGTTATTTAAGTATTTAGGCATCACGTAATCGAAATATATCGAGCTAGATACAGCACCAAGTACATAAACTAAAGTTCACAAAATGGTAGAAAACAGAAATAAGGCTAAGTAACAATAAAAAGGTTCAGGCCTTAGCTACATTGTAACTACACAAGTGGAACAACCGCTCAGAATACAAACATATTAATAATCAAGTACACGTCGACGAGCCAATAACGAAGATGTCGGATATGGTATTTTCTTTATCAATATTTGATTACTAATGTCAAAGCGTTATTTACCTTTTCCACCTTGGCTTATCTATTAGTTAGCAGAGGTATAGAACTTGTCTGTGCGTAGTTGAGTATGTATGTACATATGTCTGTGGAATACAGACAGACACGAAAATTAAATTATTAGGTTTTCGTTAAAGCTATACTTTTTACACTGGTTTGTAAGCATAAAACAGTATTATTTTTATATATATACGAAAAAGATAAAACCGGTCTAATTGGTGTAACCCCAACGAGCAAATCTATTGATATCGAAATGTAAATATGTACATGTCAAAACATGTCAAATAAAACGGAACTATAGGTATTAAATGGTAAATAGATAAGGATTAAATATTCGCGAAGGCTTTCTATTTAGTTACATGTTAGAAAGTATATCGATAAAAATGAAGCAACGCTTATATTATCCCAATAAAAGGGCCTTTAATATAAGACGTAGGTGGATAAAAAAAGACGTTTGCTAAGTATTGATAAAATTCCTGTTGTAATACATTCAACTCACATGACAAGCTCTCCTTTATTACGTAAGTGAATGATAAGCACATTGTTTGATCTTTATCTTTTTGTTATCCAATAACAAAAAAAAAAATATGATAACTAAGTGAAGTTTTACGTTAATAGTTTTATTTAATGGAATAAAGCTGCACATCAAGATAAGATTTGACTTGTTTCCTACATTTCGAAGCCGCAAGAGTTACGGAAGATTAGGTACCTGCACAATATTAGGTGCTGTTAGACTGCATACCCGACGAATTAAATTCAGGTATTCTGAAATATTTGCACGAATATTCTTTTTTAGTTCTTATGGTGCCGTGTGCTTCTGAGGTATAAAAGAAAAGCCTAGCCCATGGATAAATCGATAGCTATTCAGGATTAATTAAATAGTTAAGGTTGGTTATTGCCTAAGATTGTTATTGACTCAATGTTATATGTAATGTAATTGCGGAAAAATACTAACAATTGCAAGTTAGTAAGCTGACGTGTTGATTCTGTTATATTAATGTGATCTGATACGTGATATTGAAGAATTATATAGTTTATTAGTTTAATATTTCAATATCCTTGGCATATTGGCAGGTGTGTGCAATATTACTACCAATTTTTATGTACTAATATAATGGTGCATTCTATGCATATCTGCAGCGTCTGTAAAATTATTGGTAAGCCTGTAAGCATTATGGATGCTTACAGACTTACAGATAACCTTATAGGCACTACAGATATGCACAAAATTTCACTAAAATACAAAAACCAAAAACAAATGTATTCATCAAACCTCAAGGCATTAAATTTATTAAATCAATGAAATTTATGTTAAGTTTCAAAAATAACGCCCATTGCACCTTCATCCTTGCTAAAATTAATAGCATATGGATGAAACACATGGCTTTGTTACTCATCCTATATTTATGCTCTACGTCATACCTTAATTCTGTCATTCATCGTTTAATTACTTTGGAAACTAATTTATTAAAATCGACATTAATTATCCTTACCTACCCTAATTAAGAAGCAGCATTTTTTTAGGTCAGACTACACTTTACCAGTTTATAACAAAAGGTCAAAAGGTAAAATGTATGCGCATCAGAAATGATTCTTTCTATGGTGCATTGCGTTATTCTAACTTTGTATTTTGTATTTTATTGATATTTCAAACAGTTTTGTCGCTAGTTTAAGCTTTTGTGTCAGGAAAATAATAAATCTAACCCTATATCTATTAAAACATGAAGATAATATTTTTACCTTTCATTCATTCATTCATTCATTCATTCAAGTTAGGGTGGGCACTTGATGTCCGGGCACTTGAGCTTGATGCTCATTGTACCATTCCTATTGATTCTCTTATTTCCACTCGAGCAGCTTGGTGTGCTCTATAAAGCCCAGTATCTTGCCCAGTGGAAACTTGAGGATTTTTACCTTTTTCACTATAAGTTAAAATCAGGAAAAAGTCAATACGAGATCTGTCAACAAAGGTTAACAAATGTTGTATTCATAGAAGAAACTTACGTAGTTCTTCAATATTATATGTACGTGATCGTACTGATATCAGGAATCAACACGCCAAACTTACTAACTTGCGATTGTTTGTAATTTACGGCAATTACATTAACAAGTGATATGGTGGTGTCAATAATCAGTTTAACTAATGAATGGAATTACCTACGTGGACAGGCAAATGAACCAACAGCCAGTCAGTACGGCGTATGAATTAGATGTTTACTTTTATAAGGAAATTCAACTGAAGTAACTTTCACTAGTAAAAATGCATTTATATGTGCTATAAGTACCCAAAAAATTGACAGTTTTACATTTTTAAGTAAATTTTAGTAGCAAACTCGATATTGGGCCATGTTTTTTCAGGTATTCTTTCTTTGCATTGTTGTTATCTCAAATTCACTTGAAAAAAATATATGTCGAAACCTTTTTTATTAGGTATCCTAAAAAAAACTAATACCTAGTTTAGGTGATTTACTTCACTAAATTTACAACGTTGTTGCATATAATATTCTCTCTTTACCGCTTTAATTTTTTTGTACAGTACAGACTCCATCCATCTCTCTAAAAAAAGAGACGAAAACCACATGGTTTAGAAATGAATCAACTCGTTTATAAGTTATTTAATTTTTATTTTAGCGGTTAACAGCATTAATATATCCCCATTCGAAAATTATAATGGGAAAATAAAGTTAATAAATTCAACATAGTTCCATTACCGCAAGTAATGGACAAACAGGCAGATGATTTCATCCACCAAAACCGCCAATTCACAACTCTGATGTTGGTACTATGACTACAATGTGTTTAATCCGCTATCTTAATTAATGCAGGATCGGCGATAATTTTATACCAAACGGACAAACATCATTTATAATATCGAACGGCAGTAATATTGCAACCCTAACTATATTAAAAGAAACCGCTAATTATTCATGCCCTATCTAAACATTCGCGTTCAGCGTTTAGCTAATTATCTAGCCATATCCAACAGCTATCGCACAGTTCGGCGCTGTTGACGTTAACAACCGTTGCTTCCTGACCTTACCGGCGTTGTTACTACTACTAGAATAGTTAACTGTTATTGTTGTTGTTCTGCTGTTGTTACTGTTCCAATCGGTTGATTCTCCCCTCGAAATTTATCACCAAGTAATAGACGCAACGGCGCACGATCGCGACCAGGGCAATCAACTTAACCTCACGGACAATCATTACGTTTAATCAAACGCAATGTTTCATTAGGGGCTTTAATTTTTCGCTCACCTTCCTCAGTGCGGAGCGGTGTTTTGCGACGACTAATTCACCGTTTTACACCCATTAATGTATCATTAATTCGCATCGATACGCAAGGTACCTCGTTGGACATATATAATACATACTGAAATTATTATGTATAAGTATGTCTAATTTATCATCTATATTAAAGGTTGATTTTACATTTTTGTAACACGTTGAGTGCCAGCAGCTGATCATTTTTATTCCCTATTACACACATATATTGGCTTTTATGTAGTGAAAAAAAATGTATATTTTCCTAGTAATATTAACGAGATGCGGACTTGTTTTTGGCCGATAATTTTTTCTAGGTATGTCGAGAGTCAGGATACGATGTAGGCACATTATTAGTAAAATATATAGGTATTAATTATTTCCATTGTATAATCAATTATAAAAAATATGGTGTAAAATTCGATCTATGTCACTCAAAAAAGTAAGTACGGAATCACCACATTAGTATTATATACAGGGTTTTCCACGGAAGTGGGTAGTTAGAAGTTTTCCGGCTTAACGAAATTCCTTAGTTTTAAAAATTTGGGGTTTGCAACAACTTGCCATTTGTTTTTTTCTAAAATATTTTCACCTTTTTTGTAGTTCCGATTAACCGGAAGTCGCCATAAACTTTGTTATTTTAAATAGGTCACCCTATATATTATTATATTTTTGAATTTACCATAAAATTCTAAGACGATTACTACTAGGGTTCCCTATACCTACCTTCAACTGTCTTTGAGATATTACGATTTTTGTTAAAATTTTGACATTTACATCGTTATATGTAATTGATTGGTTCTCACTTGGTTTAAGTGTCAGAAGTTTCCCACTTTAAAATTAACAAGTACTAACAATGTTTTACCAAAACGTAGTTCAAAAATTCAGCGAAATTATACAGGGTGTTTAAAAATTAGTGACATATCACAGAATTTTTAAAGTTGCAAAACCATTTTTTTTCAAATATAACACCATGTATATTTTTATGTTTTTGGATGTAGAATTAAATTCTACACCGACTTGTTGTAACTTTCCCTATACCCATCTTCAGTAATTTTTTTTAAATTACTCGTCTTGTTTATTACCGCTTTCAAATAGTCGAAAAATTTCTGGTGGGCCATGACTTTAACATCATAACAATTTATTATTATTAGTAAGTATTATTGTTATATCATTGTTTGTTACACGTCGCGTGTTGAGATAGGTGCATATTATTGTGGAACTTGTGAATTAGATAATGAAAAATATTGAAGGAGCTTATTTTAACCTGGATTCTTTACATTTATTGTACATTCACTGAGAAAGCAGGAAGAACTTACCGTTAACCGTAGAACCGTTAATATATCTAATAAAATTCAGAAAACTTTGAAATGATACTTATACAGATAACATACTATGTACAACTTCAGGTACTACCAAGCAAGATTTAATGATTCGTGTAACCAATGGTGTAACGAGAGCGTTTGATGAATTAGACCCAGTCGAAGTGGGTAGAAGTATAAGTGACGCATTAAGACGTCGAATAATAAAATGCTTGGACCTAAACGGAGTTCATACTAAACAATTTTTTTGATTCTCTATTTCGTTGTTCAAATTTATGATGCTGTTTGTAAATTTTATTTGCTAAGTATACATGTATCTAAATATTCTTCATACTAAAACTTTTACAATTTTAAAAATACTTTTATATATCAAAAACTTTGTATGACAAGGTTTATACTACGTTTTAGTGAAACAATTGTTATTATGTTGTTGTCGTTATCGTTATGTTGTTTCCCTTAATTTAAAACCAAGCTATTAAGAGAAATCATTTCAAAAGTTTTCTGAATTTCGTTAGATATATTAGCGACAAATAAATTCCTTTAATACATTGAATACTCCATACTTTCTTCCTGCAATTCTTTGACATTTTCAGGGAATATAAAGTAAATTTAAAGTATCTAGATTAAAATAAGCTCCTTCAATAGAGTCAACCATGTGTTCGAAACTGTGCCCTTTCACTTCTATACATTTATTTATTCGCAATTGGAATGCTATTCAACGATACAAAACCGTACTTTATTCAGTATTTGACAAGTTGTGAATACTTACACATTGTCCGATCCCCATTTAGATTATTAATTATTAATCCAATACAAATTAGTTAGTGTTGAATATTTGAACAGTAATGGAGGCTATGGAGGGTATGATAAAGTAAAGTTCTTCGTTGTTGAATGGGTTTTTGAAATGTTATTTAACGTTAAAATAAAAAAAAACACAAAATCATGTTTGCTTGCTTCTCTTTTTTGTGTATTTTTTCTAGACGTTAACAATCATGTTTTTTGCGATTACAGCGCAATGTGTTACGAATCGAAAAAAAAAAGTTTCAAACAAAAACTACATACTTGATGGCGTAGAATCCGAATCTGCAATACAAAATGGAGGTTCCCATTTAAGATTTCAAAGTTGTCCCCCTGCCACTCTGGGGGGGGGGGGGGTGAGGTGGCGGATAGAGTTCGGCACCATTCAGTGAGCCCCCTACATTATAACAAATCTTATTAAGATCTTTTTTTGAGTTGATGCAGTGTTTTAGAGATATTCCGTTGTCTCAAGATAAAAAACTCGCCCTGTATACAGGGTGTATCAAATAAAGAAGTAAATTTTGCTAAACTACACAACATATAAAGCACAAAAAAAAAGTAAAACTTAGAGCCAAAAATTCTTTAGTCCGGGCCTGATGCAAGGAAACGTCATGTTAAGCACGCGCTAAACGTGGTATTATGTATAAATACATTGCACTCATTTAGTATTATTCTTAATGATATGCCGTAAGTTCATTTAACGTCATTCTGAATAAATAAAGGCCCTTGTAAAAATAGCAAAACAGGCATTTTAAATTTTTTCTTTTTATAAAATAAACATTCCTTTTTTGTTAAGAGTATTCTACGTAAGTCTACAAAGTATTATTTTTAATATCCTGATAAGACGTTCGAGTTGCGACTTCAGTAGTTACAAAAGACGTAAATATTTTTCTTTTGCTTTATCGAATCGAGAGACGGTGCCACATGAATCTGAGTTATTTCTTTTGGATTTATTTAATCAAATAACGCAAAATGAATTGAATCGAATTACACGGAAATAAATTTAGATACAGAAAATTTGCAAACACGTATTTTTACTATGATGTCGCGCGAAAATGAATCTATACATTCCTGCGCTTTTGCCGATGCATCTAGCTTCGATTTTCTTTATATGAAATCATGATGGTCCTAAAAAGGATCGTTTTTTTTTTCGAGACGGGAAGAATTTAAATAAAATGTTGTGTGTGAAGTGCCTTGCGCTCCAAGCAGCGATTCACACAAAACTAACAGCGGCAATGGCTGAATGATAGTGGTATGTGGGGGTATACTCGGGACAGCATTTAGGTTGGGCACAGGTGCGGCTCTAGCCCACGGCATTTACAAAATATTTTTTTTCTCGTTAATGCTTACAGATAGACTCCCTGTGCATTAAGACTTTTTGATCGTAAATGATTACAGCTGCTACATACTATTATATTTACCTGTATATCGGATACACCCTGTATAGTATATCTTGAATACTTAAATGAAGAATCTGCATTAAGTTCTAAATGACATAAACATATATGTGCACAGTAACATTCCTTAAAGATTTGGTAAATCTAGCTGAAACTATAACATTTCATTTGGGAATATTATTTTGAGGTGTAATTTTCCCTGCTAAATTTACACCTCTAAAGTAATATTTTTAAATGAAGTGTAACAGTTTCAGGTAGATTTAACAGACATTCAAGAAATATTCCACAAGTATGTAAAAAATCCCCTAGAGGTGTAAATGTACCCCAAAAATAGGAGGTAGCCCAGTTGCCTCCTATTTTTGAGGTAATTTTACCCCATCTTTTTAGGGTGAATGTTTTCGAGCTAGAACGTCTACATAATCAAATCGTACCAGGCGAAAATTGTGATCTGCGCAAGCAACCATATGGCTAATGATTGTTTGGACTTATTTGTGCCGGCTAAGTACAGTCGCGAGCAAATGTTATAGGCACCTTTAACAAAACTAATGGGTTTCATGTTTCTTGCATTTTTTTTGTGACAGTTATTTCAACGTTTATATAATCCTCTTTATGGTTACAATAGTCTTTATAGATACCTTTTGTAAATGTATTATTTTTTTTTATATATTTTCAAGTCTTCGAGATGTCACTTTTCCCCTCCCATCAAAAAGTATTATAGCTGTACTAAAAACACTCTAATATGCAACAAATTAATAAGATCCATTAAAATACTACATATTTATAATCTATTACCTACAAGTTTTTATTTTCTCATTTCTTACTGTGATATTCGCCCAAAATTTAGGGTGCCTATAACATTTGCTCGCGACTGTATATATGTACAAGCGTGCAAACATTCAATCGACTATTTAGACAAAGTGCCAAATACACATCACTGTAAAACTGCGTTTTTTTTACTATACTATTTCCTTAACTTTACGAGCACAAACCCTCTGCACACATCGTCCATCCGGAATAAAATTGGGATTGATTGTGAGGCAAACAGCGACGACGATATAATTCGAAAACATCAAATATTTATATTAAATTACGGTCAACTTTTCTTCGTACGTATGTACATAGAAACCGTTTAATATTTAATTTTGTTTGCAGACGCGTCTAGTTTCCTCCTCAGGGCATATTGAATTATGTTGACGCAATTTTCTTACGACAACAACAACAACAACGTCGTTTAATATTAAAATCGGCGTGTTCGGTTCCTTCTTTCTCTGGCGTCGGGACGCACGTAACGCCCGTTCGCTTCGCTCGTATGCGTCCCAACTAATTCAAAGTAACCAGGACATTCTATCGTCATAGGACGCTTTTTTGCCCAACACGAATGTAAAAAAGGATTTCGTAGAATTCTCCGGGCAATTACATAAACAGGAAAACATATGTACGGTACGTTGTACGACAAATGTACAATCAACTCAAAAAATTATGAGCTATGTTCCTATATAAACGTAATTCTAACACATCTGCACTGAGAAAGCAGTTTCAATATAAATTTATTATACCAATATTGTTTTAAGCATAAACATTTTTATTTTTATTTTGAAAATATGTATATTTTACCATTAAACATTATTTTATTGCATATGTTTATATTAAAACTTAATATATATTATATTAAAATCCCGACAATCGGGAAGGTTCGTTCAAGTCCGGATTGCCTCGCTTGTTTTAACCAATCACAAGCTGCGTCGCTGTTAGCCGAATGAAATCGGTAATCGTCGGTTAACGGCAGTGTTTTGGGAAAGTCACTGACTGCCATTACGCAGTGAAATTAAAAAAATAGCAGTTCAAACAGGTGTAAGTTAAAATAAAGTTCTTTTTACAGCGAACGGATATCCCAACAGACAATGGAAAATCTACTTACAACCTGGAGATTTGAAAATTGGGAAAAAATGAAGATTAGTACTTAACCTTAACATGCCCGAGCTTAGTTTGTGTCTCATTTGCATTCAATTAAGTAATCATAAGTAACAAAATTGATTTTTAGTTATTGATAATTTATTCCGTCAATAAAAAGTAGGATGGTACATTTGACAGGCCTATGATCTACATAGTCCATTTAGTCTCACAGTGATCTGTCAGCAGACCTACTATCATTTTGAAAGTCTCCCTGCCCTTATTCAGTTGATCTCTGGTAAATTCAGGCCTCTGTTCCTTTATGAACTCGTTTGCCTGTCTTTGTCCGGGTGATTTTTGTCACCAATCCCTGGACTGATAATATATCCACTCATTGATGGATTTTTTAATTTGCGATTTGGTAGTGCCAAAAGAAGCTCCAACGAATAACCTTGACGAGCCTCGCCTAGCCAGCTCGTCCATCGCCTCAGTTCCTCTCATTCCTGAGTGGCTAGAGACCCAGGCCCAAGGTTAATTTTCTTTGGGTGCCCACCTCATTTAGAGAACCACAGAAAGGATCGCAACTATGGCAATCACGAGAGCACATTTAGGGCATATAGAACCACAAACTTTGCATATCTGAATACTACTCTGACAAATTTAAACACTTACGATCAACCTGTAAAACCTTAATTGATAGGGCTTACAAATCTTATATTACTGATATACAGCAGAAGCTACTTTTGGAACCAAAAAAATTATGGTCTTACATAAATTCTAAGCGTAAGAATAGTAGAATACCAGGTGTTATGAAATATGGCCTCTCCGAATTAGACACCTTTTTACAAATTGTTAATGCATTTGCAGATTTTTTCAATAGCACATACCTATCAAATTCTATACAAACCCCTAGCGACATATATATTCCGAATTCGACAAATATTAGTATTTTCTATATATCAGAGGAAGAGATATTATCTGCATTACAGAAATCCAAGGATAATTTATTATGTGGACCAGATGGTATACCTAGCTTTATATTTCAGGATTGTGCAGCTGTGGAAGATCTCAAGGATTTGTCCCATTTTTAAGAGGGGTAATCGTAATAATATTGAAAATTATAGACCAATATCTATTTTATGCAATTTTTCTAAAGTATTTGAAACTATTTTATATAATAATATCTCCTATTCATTACAAAATATTTCTACTGCGCAATATTGGTTTCATTAGCTAACGTTCCACAATTACCAATTTATGTTGCTTTACGCAATACGTGTCTGAGATCTTAGATAGACAAGGGCAAATGGACGTGATTTATACAGATTTCCAAAAGGCTTTTGACCAGATTGATCACTCCATTTTGCTTACCAAACTGAAGAAATTGGGAATTGCACCCGGTTTGTTGGATACTTGTAGATCATACCTACTTGATAGGAGGCAGTATGTTGAGTTCCGTGGTGTTAAATCTAAGCAATATCTCCTACATCGGGTGTGCCGCAGTGGTCCAATCTTGGTCCTCTTTTTTTTGCAATGTTCATCAATGATATTACTGATTCATTGCAATGTGAAGCCTTACTTTATGCAGACGAAATGAAACTATTTTATAACATTGAATCATTCAACGACTGCCTTTCTTTGCAGGCAGATTTGGACTCCATAGTTTTATGGTGTGAATCTAATCACCTGAAATTGAACAGAGATAAATGTAAGACCATGACCTACACCCGAAAACAAAATATCATACATTATGACTACGTTGCGTCCAACACTGTACTACAACAACATAATATTATAAAAGATCTAGGCATTCCTTTGATAACCAACTTACCTTTGTGGAACACATTAATGGCATTGTGGCAAGTGTACATCAGATATATGGATTTTTATATAGAAACTACAGGAATTTCACTAATATTAATTGTCTTGTGACATTGTACAACTCCTTAATTAGATCTAAATTAGAATATGGCTCAGTTATATGGTACCCGATTTACAATGTACACATACATAATATCGAAGCTATACAAAGGAGATTTCTAAAGTACCTGATGTTTGTCTTAGATGGAACATACCCTGAGAGAGGTTACAACTCTGATATCATGCTATTGAGATTTAATTTTACTTCGCTTGAGACACGACGCAACATCTCGTGTATTAAATTACTATATAATATCTTAAATAATAGAGTTGATTGTACCTTTTTGTTAGATCGTGTATATTTCAAAATACCTAGATTAATGGCTCGTCATCGACAAACCTTCTATTATCCTGCTAGTAGAACTAATGTATTATTAAGAGCTCCAATATCTATGATGTGTAGAAATTTTAACTTAATTTGTAATTTCTGTGACATACATTGCAACGCATTTGCCGAAATTAGAAAAGCCTTTCTTGATATGCAGATACGTTGATCATAAGCAGTCATAAGTATTTTATACAGTGTAAGAATTTTTGTTCTGTTTAATATTTGCTCTCATTATTACTTTTCTTTCCTTTCTGGCATTAACATTAGTTATTATTTTGTTTAGTATTAGCACATGTAACTAGTCTATATATTTCCTCTACTTGGGCCCCGTGCCTGTTGGAAATAAATGAATATTTACAAATATACATGCCAGTTTGCTCGTTTAGTTAGTTAACACTGCTGGGCTAAATTTATTTGTAATAGAATTTTAATAAAAAGGTAATAGATTCACCCGTGTGCCTTTTTTCTCTTTGCTGTATCGTAAATTCATAAACGTATAAGTAAAAAAAAATTCTTTGAAGTTACATTAGAAAAACCGAAACAACTATTAATACTATGGGTATACTAAAAGGAAAAGGAGAAAAATTAAAATCAAAATAACTTAAAATTCTAAAAAAGGTTTCGAATAATTTGAAACGAAATTTCTTGCAAAATTACTGAATTCTATTAGCCGTTGCTCTACAGCTTCTAATAGCAGAGATACTAACGATGAGCATCGAATTGAGGACACACTGTATATGAATGAAATGTGCTGAATGCACACTTGTGTGCTGCCAGAATGGTTAAGAGATAAAGAAAGAGGTGATATGCATTTCTGTGTACAATCGCGTGCAGTATGAATATTAAGAGGGGTGCGTCGAATTCAAGACGTTTCGCGGATGGTAATCTGGTTTTGGTTCGAGGATCTCAGCGCGTGTCGGCTTCGGAAATCAATTGTTGAGGCGCTGTATCTAATATATGTTTTGAATAGCGAGATGAGGGCTACGACTTATGCTTCTCAGCAAGTTGTAAGTCACGTAGTAGATTGGAAGCTAGTATGTATCTGCTAACTAAGCGTATTTAATAGTAATAAGCTACCTCTACCGCTGCTTCACCTTTAAGGAAGGTTAATTAAGGCCCTTTCTGTTGGAAATTTTACGACATACTGCAGTACGATATATGAGTTTGTTATATACATCTCACGAAGTACGTACACTCGTGAACTATATGATTATACTACATAATTCTTAGGAATTTTTATTGCAATATGCTTTATTTAAAATTCTTGTTATCTTGAGAAAAAATGCATGCATATTTTCATGTTTTCATATTCCCTTTGGTACCGAGTAATAATAATTAAAAGAATATGTACAAAAAGATTATACGGACAGTCGTAATTTAAAAGCAATTTAAGGGAGTCGATACTCATTGTTACTTACTAGAAAAAATGATAATGCTAGTTAATCGGTTATTCAGTTAAAATGCACTGCACTAATTTGAATTTCAATTTTGCTGGAGTTTGATAATATTAAAAGTTGACTTAAATCAATAGAGACAACTACAGCTAAGCATAGAACTAAATGCTTTCAAAATATAGATTATTACAAATCTAAAATAAGCTCTTAAAATTTTAACATAGTGAGTGTTAATATTTATTTTAATAATAATAAATTTTGTTTTTGTTATGAATGATTTGATTGGAGTTTTGACTTTCAATCGTCACAATATCTTCTTTCTTTAACAAAAGAAAAATCATCTAAATGAGATTCCCGACCCTGATGTAAAATTTTGCTACCCACATAACTCATTAATAAGAGCTACACCGATAACACTACGTTACAAATTAAAAAAAAAATTAAGTACCCCCTTCAATTTTTCCTGTTTATTTATTTATACAAATCGCTTAATAAGAACACCTATGTATTTTTTTTCTCTTCACGTACTGCTTTTGGGTACGGTAACTAATAATTATTTGTAAAAAACTTAAAAAATATACACAATGCTTTATTTAATTATCAATAATTCGATTAAATTAACGACAAAAAATTAAAACTAACGACAAAACTTATTGTGTTTTGTTAATTAGTCCCAAGCCTGGTGAAATGCGAGGGGAAGGTGGCGGGCGCTTCCCAATACGTATCTATCATGAAAAACTGAAAAATCGAGAATATCTCCAAAACCTTTGGAGATAGACACAATGACACTCGTATAAAATCGAAAGAAAATCAAATTTTACATCCATTTATGTCAAAATTGCTATGCCATTCAATTTCAAAAAAAAAATCAAGTTATCCATGATTTTAGAGTTCGAAAATTACAGAGCCCTATTTAATAATTCTGTAATGTAAATGCAACAATTTTAAAATAAAAGACGTGTGCTGTTTCATAATTAAGCGAAACACCACAGACATTGCAAATGTCATTTTTTTTTCGAAAAAACATCATGTAATTCGGAAACGGTACAACTTAGCCCCAATGTATGCCTAACGTATTGTTATTTAAATTTAGCAAGCAATCCAAAAAATACAGTAATATACAGGGTGTTCCATTTAAAATAATAAAGTACCTACTTCCGGTATAACCGGAAGTCCGCCATTACTGAAACTAATTTTAAAATGTGTAGAATATGATTCGAGCCAACATTTTTCCAAAAAAGCAATAATAAATCAGCTATGGACCGTTGCATCTTAGGCTGGACACCCGGTATGTATATCAGGTAGAATATTTCAATATGTCGCTACGAGCACGAAGTGACATGTAAATATGCATATTGTACTATGAGGGGATAAAATGTGAACTCTACCCGCATTGAAAATCCCAAGATTTTGTGCCAGAATCGGCATAGCCTATCTAATGCCATCAGTGTATACTTCAAAAACAAGACGTGATAGAAACAAAAAACATCCACTGCTTACATATTGTAACTAATTGAAAACCATAATAGTCCAAATAAACCATCAGTTTTTTGAGGTACGAAAATCGTGTCACGCAGTGTAATAAGAGTATTCCTTATTTAAAAAAGATTAATCAGAAATTACACATCATCCTATAATTTTATCGCAAGTCATTTGCATAGTATCTTATTGCACTCACAAGGCGATATAATATTTATATTTATCTAAATATATTAAGCTAATTTATTTATAATTGTTACTGTGCAACTTACACCTTTCTCATCTATACATAATATCGGCTAAAAATAAGATTACTACTACGTATTGTTTTATCAAAATTTCATTTAAATCCGGGAATTAACCGATAAAGTACTTTATCAAAACAAACAAATAATCTAGTGTTGGCTGGGGATAAATTCGATTTCATGCTAGAAATTTCGGTACAAAAACTTTATGGTATCGCAGGCGTCCCGAAGATAAAGCCATGAAGGCGTATTGGTTTACATCCTTCTACATATTTTATTAGCTCGCATATTTCTTTCAGATCACAACCTTCGTAGCGTCAAAGCATAAATCAGTTTAATGACGTCGTTTAAATTTTTCATCGTTTCGAAGGTAAACAGGCAGCTTGTAAGAGAAGCGTTACTCCCGTCGATATTATTAATATTTACAAGGAAATCAATACATTTAGGTTTGTGACGTGTAACTCCTGTCTAACAGTAATTTCTAAAATTTGTGTTTTATTTGATGGTTTAATATTTACAGTGTGCTCCCAAATTATGAAGATATGATTAGTACAGAGTATCGTAAAAGTGGCGGGTTTTAAATAACTAAAAATACTAAATAACCATTAAATTGATTTGTTCGAATAATATATCAGACTTCTTGAAGCTATATTTATACACACTCCATCTAAAAAGGTACTACACCAGGCTACCTATTCTAAGGACTGTATGGATTCCATAACAACTGAAATGTTTCTACTCCTAAAAAAACAAAAATGTGACTAGTTCAGAGAATCGCGAATCTTCTGTAAATCAGTCTACTATCAGTTGTTATTATATGGGCCCATGGAACGACTGTCGTTATCTCCCAGCATTCGATTCACCAAGGACATTGATTATATATAATATACTGCTGTGTTTCAAAAGAGGAAAGCTATCAACCATATCAGATGTAATTATTATTTTATGTATGCACCTGTTTGTAAGTCCAGTATAATTTGGATTAATTCCCATTAGTACTCATGGAAATTGAATATATTTTATCGTCTGACAACTGTACGATAGCCTGGTATCCTAGGTTTCTATTTTACTTGAATGGGGTAGTGACTCTATGGAATTCGTTGAAAGGAAATGAAAATGAAACTCCTTGGTGACGGGAGGTGGTTGATAAAAAAGTCTTTAAAAAACCTGTGTCATTTTTTCATCAAGTGTGATGAATTAAACCATATTGCTGTGGTATATCTGGAATAGAAGGGGATCTTCCTTATAAATTCACGTAATTACCTTCGATTTAAAGATATTTAAAAGAAACGTCGATTATTCGACATTATAAGAAATTTGCTGTGTTTATTACATCTTGGTACATGTTCTATATGGAATCATACATGTGTTTGCTATTTCGAATGTGATCATATATCTTGAACGCTACGAACGAGGTCTGTTTCCCGGGATTTTTATGATAGCGGTGTTGTCCTCGCGTTCTGAACTTCTCACTACGAACGTCTTGAGTTTGATTTGGATTCTCACTACAAGGAAATTCCATTTGGAGGTACTCTGGCGTCTGTGCAAACCGATAAACGAGGTATCTGGTCAAAGCATTGTTTAAATTTTTGTATAAATGAATGTATACCTTTGATAATATTTTGAGGTTACTGTTACTTCTTACGAGATTGAAATTTTTAGTTTTTATAAGTTGGTAGACAGGGTTGGTGGTTTTTATTCTCTTATGATAGCGCGGGATATTTTAAAAGTTACTTTTTGAATTAAAGAATCTAAAATTATACTGGATAATTGATATTTGTTTTGAACATTCCAAATAACTATACTCACCTTGGGTAAGAGTTCTCATACTCATTATATCTTTCCTATATAAATTTGTTAATAAATTGTACATGTTATTAATGATTACACTGTTTTCTTAATGAAAGCTCATATGTCAATCATTGTAGGATATGGAGGAAGGTATCTGTAAAGAAAAGGCAGATCTAATTAGAAAGTTATTTATTTATTTTTCTTTTTCTGTAAATCACAATAATACTTATATATAATCAATGGCCAAGGAGTAAGGAAAAACCATGGCAAAAATCTTACTCTGAGAGTTGGATCTGGGTAGAAGTCCCAGACCTTGTTACTGATAGCCGGCAAAATATTATTATCTTTCTGCATTCAGGTAGCTGCTCCCATGTACACATCGTGGATTTGAAGTTCAAGCAGGATAGAAGTAACGATTTAAAAACAAACAAAACAACAGCACTACCTCCTCTAATACTTAACAAAAACTTAATCGTAATTATTCTTACAAATGTGATTAAATTAACGATTTATATCTTAAATACGTATTTACATACCACCCCAACCATGTTGAAACTATACTTTAACACTAATTCAGACTATAAAATTTTCATTCATAAATATCTACTATCCTACTAACTATCCAAATATCATGCAGTAACCTACATAGTTCCTTAGCAGCTAACTAAAAAATTCCTACCATTCGACCGACTCATTATCTCTAATATCTGTTTCGCGTCGCGGCCAATCTAACCCCCTAGCTAATGTCCTAATTTCCGTACGCGACCGCCACTCATCAGTGAGTGGACATTCAAATAAAACATGTCCCACTGTATCTACCCACCGTATTCACAATGCGAATCATTAACTTTCCAATTCTACATAAATATGATTTAAAATTACCGTAACCCGTTATTAATTCGACCGCCTAATAGGATAAATTAACCTTCATTTCCCTAAAATGTATAAATTTTCTAGTCCAGCTACCATTTAAAGAAATATCCCACCTACCCTGCAATCATTATCAGGTTTATCCGTAAATATTTTTTAACTACGCTAGCCGAAATTAACGCACAGAAAATATTTGTTGGTATCTTATTTATATTTGCAGAGCCAGTGGACGTTACTTTATCACCTCATAGGGGTTGGTCCGATGCTTTTGAATCACCCTGTATTTACTTTAAAATGCTCATAATGTTGCAAACACTCAATATATTTGACGCAATTCCCATATCAAGTAACTCATTGTTTGTGAAAACATGTTGAACGTATTTAAAATATTATTTTACTCCTTCAGAGATAAATCGCCCAAACGGTAACATTTTCGCAATAGGGATAGCATTGAAAAAGTACGTGAATCTCGTTTTTCACTCATTACTTAGTTAATTGGTTCCAAAAATAACTTTTACTTCTACTTATAAACTATTAAAAAAATAAATAATACTGAACATCAATTTTTCTAAACACTATGAGAGAGTGCGTTGACAGTTTAAACCATGGGTGGTTATGTTTAATAGCAGCTACTGATATTGTATTTTTATTTCGATAACACACCAATAGATGGCAAATGACGCATGGCGCGTGCGTCGTGGATAAGCAAGAAGGCCAATCTTACCGACGGTTGCCCAATATTTAACGTGTGTATTGTCGGTGGCGTCTATTGTCATTTGTCTTAGCCCCATTTGCATCGCCATGTTAAGCCTGGTTTAATTTTAAGCGGTACTTTGACGGTGATAGTTCATGTCTTATGCATATAGTGAACGTCATAAATCATAATCTAAGCGTCACTAACCCCCATATTCATAGTCCAGGCAAAATCTTAAGGAAAAAGTATGACTTACGTAAGGAGACTCACTTCGGCTATTCTCGGACAAGGATGCTTCCTCTGGAATTGATGAATAGAATTCTATTAAATGACACTGCCATAAAATCAGCTGCGTACCACATTGACTAGCTTCACATGTTACTGTTGTACTTATAATCTTCTATATTTATATTTATTTTGTTTGTTGTTGACAATTTACGACTGGTTTGTGACGTTTTTGATAGTTGGTTTGGTTCAATTTTATTTGATTAGTATGGTTAGAAATTTATGACTGAATAGATAGACCATAATATAAAGTATTTTTAAATTTGAAACTTCCATTATTTGCACAATAAGACTCAAAGAATCTTTTTTTTTCTACTTCAAAACATTTTTCCAGTTGGATCACCAAGATTTGCTAATGTAAATATTTTGTCGTTCTTCACACAAACCGTCTTGTCTTTTTTAGCAAGCGCAGTTAAAAGTTTTTGAATGATGCGGATAAACCTCGAATCTGCTGTATCAACTATACTGTATGTTAGAGGCAAATACAATATAGATACGTTTAGTAGTTAATATTTGGTAATACAATGTTGTAGGACTTCCATAAAAATTTACTTACCTACCTTGAAATGTATATCAGTGACAAAAGCAGCACAAGAAGTTAATAAAATGCAAAAAAGTAATGATATGGGTAAACCATCAGGATTTTCTATGCTCGGTAATCGTCCGTTAACAAGCGGTAATAAAATGTATGGAATTTGTTTAGAAAAACAATTCCTCTTTCTACATTCTGCATTACTATTTCACGGATTTTTTGTGCGTCCCTGATATATTGTTTCGGTTGTCTATTATAAATCTATAGTTATAAATCTAATCTATATTTTATATTTATATAATCCAAAATATCCTCTATATCTGCCATTGCATCCCATTAATTAATTAATGAACGCGTAATGACATCCAAAATGGCAACATGTGTCAAATTTATATCAAGTATTCTTTCCTAAGGTATCCTTAAGGTACCTACGAAGCTACCTTAAGTTTCCCTTATGTAAGGTAACCTTAAGGAAAAAATGTAGTCTGTGAAACAAAAATTTGTATGTCAAGAAGAACCTGAAGGAAAAGTATACCTTAAGGAAGCACTATGAAAATGGCGGTTAAAATTAAACCAAACTTAACGTGTCGGTGCAAACGGCCATTAACACATGGTTAGTAGCCTTGAAAGTATACAGAAAACAACTTTTCATGATAGTGTATATGATATTCGCCATCATCACCAGGGAGTCTAATGTTGAATGCAATTTCTCATATAGTATGGGAAACTGCGCTCAAAATAGACTCCCTCTCTGATCATTATTTTTTTTTAACTAACAGCATGCTTTAGTATACCGTTTAAATAAGCGCGCGGTTTTTAATAAGCTTTGATAACACATCTACAGATGGCTCATTACTGCCTTAAAACAGTATATGCAACATACCTATCTATAGCAACCAGTTTATCTATGCTTTAAACAAGTAATGAGATGATGACGATTTCGGGAATATATTTTTTTATGTGTAAACATGGTTTAGTGAAACAAAAAGCGCCGGTGATTTTAATCGTTCTTCCTGATTTTGAGACAAAGCATAATATATTTGTACATACCATGCCCACGTAAATAAGTCTATCATGCTTACCGTGCATTGACATAAATACAAAGCTTTAAACGAAAAACCAGTAAAAGAAATAAATTAATTCTAAATTTACCCATGGCACAAGCTTAGATGTTTATCTTAAACCAAATATTTTCGTAACTCAAGCCAGCTTTCACAATGTCAAATAATACATTCAGAAAATTAAACAATTCGGAGAACAGTTGTCAACATCATCGTTTTATTTCTACCATAAATACGCTTGTTTGACCTAAAAGCAAGCTAATAAATTATAACTTCCAATATTACTCGGTTTTTAAATTTAAACGAATCTTTCTTCGCCTCGAGCTATTCAATTTCATTCTTCTCCGGCTTACCTTTATCTTTAATATACGGGAACGACAACGGCTGAAGGCTAATCTTGCCGCAATTTTCTGAATAAAAATACCAACGACTCAATTTAGTGTGACTATTGATTTGTTTGCACAACGAAGCGGAAAATATTGAAATTTATGAGTATTAAATTTTAATGTAACAGTTCATGTTACTTAAGAAACCCATTTTCTGCGTGAAGCACAGAGAGTTGCAGGCGTTAAGCAATCTAGGCAAAGCACAAAGGAAAACTTTCTGCGCCGAATGACATATTTTTTCTTCTGTGCCGACTCACGAAAAAGTGCTTTAAATTTGTCATTTTTTTTTGCGCCTCCTTCCAGAAACACTCATTTTGCAGTCCTTCAAAGCGGCAGGAAAACTACCGTTTTCCTGTCTAGACAGGCAAAAGTATTATTAAAGGTGGCCACACTAGATTCCACATAACAGACGTGTAATAAATTGTCATTAAGCTACTGTTCAACCATGTTAAGATGAACTGATGTCTTCAGTGCACTTATTATTGATAAATAGATATTAAACTAGAAAGAAAATGACAGAAAAAGATTTATTCTCGAAAACGTCAAAATACTAAGGTATGTGACATGTGTGCCAACTTGTACTGTCAACTCCCTAGTGTTAAAATGTCTTTTCTATTTTTAATTCAAAGATAAATTTGTCGGCCCAAAAAACATTGTGTATCACATGGCCAGAAACTCTTTTGCGAGTATTCGTACTTGTGGTGTACTAGGCCAGTGATACAAATAATTATTTATTGAGTGATGATACAACATATTTATTGTTGTAGTATTGAATCTACAATTAATATATAGAATTATTCTGCTTATTTAAACTACTACTAGCGATGCTATTACCAATATTTATACATATATTTAGTGACCTTTTTGCGAAAAAGATATCATTTAGTTTTTTGTGAAGAAATCTGTTGATGAGAGCTAACTAGTACAGAAATGTTTAGTTATTGCGCGTTCGTCTACGAGTGTTAAGTGCAACACAATGCCTAGACTTTTAACACGCCAATATTATCACATTAACAAGGATAGAATCGTTGGCTATCGAGATGTTGGTTTGTCCTATCGCAAAATTGGCCACCGTGTTAATTGTACTGCAATGACGGTAATGCATGTGTGTCGTATGTGGACAGAAGAAGGTAGAGGAACAAAAAGAAGACCAACTGGTTAACCGAGGCGTCCGAGATAGGCACTTCAGACAATTAGCTCTACGAGTATGTTTTGCTACTATGCGCCAAATTGCTGACCAATGGTTTGGAGAAGAAGGTAGGCCTGTTACTATGCGTACATTACATCGCCGCATTCGACCCTTTACACTCTTTGCATACCGTCCACAATTAGTGCTTCCTTTGACTGCGGACTACTGTCGTCAACGTTTGAATCGGTGCAGAGAACGCAGCTCTGGGAGGCAGAATGGCATAATGTCGTCTTCAGCGATAAATCGCGATTCTGTCTAGGTTTGCACTATGGCTGTAGAAGGGTACGACGCCGACTTGGAGAGCGACGTGATATTGGGTTTGCTGTTGATAGTCATGTACACAGGATTGTTGTAGTAATTGTTTGGGGGCTATTGCCTATAGTAGCCGATCACCAGCAGTAAGACAGGTGCGCATTATATCGATGAAGTCCTACAAACCACTCTACTACCTTATCTAGATCCAAGAGCAGCGCAGCATACTTACAATATTCTATCGTGTGATAGACGATAAAATGCAATTACATGCAAAAGACAGTGGCGTCCTTAGGTGTTTCTTAGCGCTGTTGTATTAAAAAAGTTGTTATTAAATTATACATCGCACAAGAGGCAGTATATTTAATTTGTAGCTATAGTAACGTGGTACGTTTAGTAACTGTAGATTTTCCAGTAATAGTAAATTACTGTAAAAGTTGTAGTCTATTAGTATTGCGAAATAATGCAATTTAAAATAAAGTAAATAATATTAAAGCTATGCATGTATAGTTACACACGTTATTTTAATAAAAGAGAAGAGTGAATGTGTTTCCATTGTTTAAGTCCAGATATAATACGATATAAAAATAAAAATTTAAGACCTTTAGTAGGAAAAGCAGAAAAGGAGATATATAATCTTTAATATATGCAAATAACAGTCACTGTTCGTGGAGTAAAAGAATTATAGGTAAAAATGTACTTTGAAACAAGAAGAATAAGGAATTTACGAAGTAGAAAATGTAAGAAACAACAACAAAGATTTACACTTTCTCATTCAAGTTAGGGTGGGCACTTGAGCTTGGTACTCATTGTACCATAGATTTACACTTATTTTAAAACTAAATAAAAAAAACTCTTTTATAGCCAAATATATGAAAGTAATATACACGTACAACAATTTTCAACGAAAGACTGCGATTACACGAGCACTAAATAGTACTGACTACTAATAAAGTTCAAGTCTAGTCGGCTTGATGCGCGCGTCATTTACTCTTAATTTAAAAATAAATAGAAAATTCTTTCAAGATGAACTATGTATATTAAGTTTTGAAAGTTGGATTCGAATCAAAATTAATCCGTGCATTGAGAGAAAATTCTTTTTCCTCAAATTGATGCCTTACAATTTCTAGAGCTTCAAAATTGTTTAGAAAGATTCCGACTTTACCGGTATGCAAAATTTGAAAGCCATTTTGTACATGAAGTACATGAAACAATTCTCAACAAAAAACAAAATGCAGCAACAGTCACAGTATGTACACGTCGCACAGTAGCGGGTCCCAAATCCCGAAAAGCTGGCCAAAAGTCGAAAAAAAAGTTTCTATGTAGAAACTTTTAACTATCGGAATAGCTGTAGAATTACATATAGTATGTATTACCAACATTTAGAGCAAGCCATGGCATTCAACACCTGTTTTGTAAAATTTACTTCCTTTGTAACGGTCGAGCACATCACTGCTGAAATTATGAAGCACAAGTGTAAGTACGTTTTTCTAAACACGCTAAAAAGTTTATAGGTTAACATTTTTCAATTCTATTAAATAGATTCGTTTATTGAAGATGAAGACAACAATAATTTGTTGATCAAAATTAATGTTCACAACATGCTAATAAATCAGTTGTCAATCTTATTGGCGTAATTTACAAGATTGTAAAAAGTAAAAAGTCTTGATGGATCTTCGAGACAAATTGTAGGCTGTTAATTGAATGTTTCTCTAAAACATATCAAGTAGTTGGCTGCCCATAGGTGCCTCTAAGGTTTTGTGTAATGATGCCAGAAAAATTAAGTAAAATATGTTGTTCGAAGGGAAAATGTAAAAATATCTACCGCTCAAACGAATGATACATCAAAAACAGTATGCAGGAATAGGCGGTCATATTTTGTAGTCATATCTTGTTGCGGTCCTTGTACTACACGACATACGCATATGGTAAATTCATGAGACAGTTTTGGAAAAAATGGGCACATAACATATGTGTACTTATGAATATAGAAATAATTGGTAATATTTGTGGTAGATTATCTTCCATTTCTGACTGTTTCGTGAATATAAATGCAGTTTTATAATAAGTAAGTCCGACATTTTGAACCCGCCATTTTGTTATTCCAAAAATTGCCATCATATTGGTAATCAGCGACTTGAAAAACCCTCATATACCGAGTTTTATGAATATACATGTAGTTTTGTACTAAGTAGTCCGCCATTTTGAATCCGCCATTTTGTTTCTTCAAAATTGCCATTATATTGGTAATCAGCGACTTGAGAAACCCTCATATACCGAGTTTCATGAATATACATGCAATTTTGCCCTAAGCAGTCCGCCATTTTGTTTTTTTCCAAAAATGCCCTTCATATTGGTAATAAGCGACTTGCAAAACCCTCATATACCGAGTTTCGCCAGAATCAAATAAGAGCTTCGTATTTTGGCCAGCTTTTCGGGATTTGGGACCACTGTGGGTCGTACTGACACGGACCAAGTCTATTCAGCACGATGGGGGCACATTATGGGCGTCCACCTTGGATGATGTCATACCAGTTCACCCGGAATTGTCCTTGCACTGGTAATAGCTCATCGCAGGCACCTGCTACTCCGTATATTAATATTAAATTACACGGATAATTTGTAAGAACTATTTACCTTTGTAGCTAATTGAAAAATGTAGCTTTGGTCAATGGTTGGAATCATCAAATTCTTGTTTAGATAACACCTTTAATTTTTGTAATTTATAACCTTATTTTTGTCCTTCAGTTTCAGACAAGTAATTGCCTTAGCATATTTCTTTATGTTTATATTATGTTTGATATTCAGTTGAGAATTTATCATTAGGAAATTGCGCCCATAGCGAAGAACAGTTCATTTCTTGTAATAACTGCGAAAAGTAGGCAAGCAGAA
This sequence comes from Protaetia brevitarsis, assembly GCA_004143645.1. Taxonomy (NCBI): domain Eukaryota; kingdom Metazoa; phylum Arthropoda; class Insecta; order Coleoptera; family Scarabaeidae; genus Protaetia; species Protaetia brevitarsis. The sequence goes on from RXPK01000199.1 coordinate 2,528,178, forward strand.
TATTTTCGGTATAGTTACCAATGTTATGTTGAGCCCATTCCAAAATCGTTTATAGGCTCTTGATATTGCTTTGATTAAAAATTCGATAGTATTAATTGCAATTTCTGCCAACTGAAGTGATGTGTACTGCATTTCTTTAGATATTTTAATTCTTTGTTCTGGCGTTTGTTTAAATATTAAAAATGACAAAGCATTGCCAAAGATCAAAATGCGTGCTCAACGTGTACACAGAAGGAAACATTTTTCGATACAACATTCGATGCATCGAAAAATACTTCCTGTGTTTTACGTGCACAACGTTTCTAATTTCCAACTGTCTTTATTTAAATTTGACATTTGTAATCAAACCAACAACGAGTTGTGCCACTACTTGTGGTGAGCTTGCACTAATATTATTTTACGAGTAGCATTTTTCCTTTCCATTATTGTATTGGTTACTCAATAAAGTAGTTCTATTTGGTGCGTTCAGTGGAAAAATAAAATGGATGAATTATGATACACTTGAAGAAAAATATCCTAATAAATGAAGTACATTTGGGTTGAAGTTTCGTTTAATTTTTCTTTCATAGCTGCTGTTTTATCCGTCAATCAACAAAGTAACCATCTAATTTCACACTGCAGATTTCATCTTTCCTTACCCAAAAACACGCTCTAACCTACACCCATGGAAGCATCATCAGAAAAGCTATGTACATATCGACGATGAAGGGATTTGAGGCGCCAGCTGCTGACAGCGTACTCATTGTCGAGAATAAAAGTATAATGTTACGTGTTTTCGAAATACGGTGCTCCAATGGTTGAAGACTTGCCTTTCATAACGACGATCGAAATAGGAGATTATAAACTTGGGAAACAAAACGCTTTCAGAAGTAATCTAATACCGAATCGATGCTATCTTCAAATTAATGTAAAACGACCATTCACCTTTAGGATTCCTTTATCGGAGAGAGAAGCAGGAATTTATGTATCCAACAACAGTAAAAAAGTAAAGCAAGAGTTTATCTGTAATTCTAATATACAAAGAAAGCACACTGCAATAAAAACACAGTTATAAACAAGTAGTAACATTAAGTTACTGTATCTCATCCAAATAAAGGTTCTTTATGTTAAATATTGTGTTGTCAAATATATTTATTTCTTTACGGAAAAGAACTTCTTTTTTCAGTGCATTGTGTGAGTTTCAAAGTCATCTTTTTCATAGAAGTTCAAAAAATTGCAATAAGCCAATTTGGTTTTCTTAACCTTATTACAACACATTATATTGAGTCTAGAGTTGATGTGCGCCAATTAACGAAATAACTTCTTGCGAAACAATATAATAATCTTCATGTCCCTGCTAACTAATGTTAAATTTGATGCAAAAATGTAAAAATAAAATTCAAAACGGGCACCGTTTCATATAAACCCATTTAGAATTGCTTTCTTTACAAAACAATAGTAAAATATGATAAAGTAGAAATCTCTAGGAATTATATAATTCCACATTAAATCCGAATTTAATCAAAATTGGTCCGCATAATCTTCTGACTGATACATCTGCTGCGTACCTATTGTTTTATAAACTCACACTAAGACGCTGTAATGATAATAATCGCGATTATCCCGACGAAGTTAAGAGATTAAGATAACAAGAACTGTATAAAACGCGGGAGTGCGCCCGAAAGTATCATTGCAAGATGTTGAAGTTCGCAGTACTCTGTGCTCTCGTCGCATGCGCTTTCGGTAAGAAATTATCTGTAAAATATAATAAGAAAATAATTTAATATTGAATCATGTATTACAGCTGCCGATGCCTCCATCGACCCTGAGGGCAACTGGAGGGTCGTAGGTGGTAGCAATGTAGGCAGCGCTGGGGCCTTCCCCACCATCGTTTCTTTGAGGACATCAGGAGGCGCCCACTTCTGTGGTGGTTCCGTCCTTAACAGCGTCAACACCCTCACCGCCGCTCACTGCATCTGGGGGTAAATTTTCTAAATTTTGAATTTCCTTCGAAGTAAATCACTTTAAATTGATTTGCACAATTCTGATTACAGTCGTACATTGGCTAACACACGTGTCGCTGGCGGTTCACACTTGCTGAACACCCACCCGCAAAATGTTGCATCCCAAAGGCTCATCATCCACGGCAGCTACAACACCAACACTCTCGCTAATGACATCGGTGTAATCAGAACGGCTAGTCTGTCCCTAGGAGGTACCCTCCAACAGCAATCCCTTAACACCGGAAATACTGGAGCAGTCGCCGCCATCTTGATCGGCTGGGGCAGAACCTCAACCAACGGACCCATCCCCAACAACTTGCAACAGCTCGCCACCCAGACTCTCACCCACGCCAACTGCCAATCCAGCTGGGGTAACTCCGTTCTACTCTGCAGATCTGCGCCTTGGCCGGTAGCGGCAGGGGAGCTTGCAACGGTGACTCTGGCGGTCCCCTACTCCAAACTAGCAACAGAGCCCAACTTGGTGTCGTATCATTCGGACGTGCTGGTGGCTGCGCCATTGGATGGCCCGACGTATATGCCAGAGTTTCTTCATACATCAACTGGATAACCAGTGCCGTCAACTCATAAATGACCTTAAAACTTCCTTGTATATGTCATACATATTAATTAAATAAATAAGCAGTATGTAACCAATAGCTTGGAGTTTATTTTTTAAAGAGTATTCAACAATATCCTAGTAATTGTTATGCTGGTGTTGTTAACTGCTCTAGGAAATCTATAACCCTACATCTACTACATACTAGAACTCAATTATTACAAAGAACTTATAGCAATCAAGCACCCAAAAGTCCAAAATTTTTCAAAAAAAAAAAACGAATTTTTTGGAAAGTAGCTTTAAGAATTATAATATAAAATGCAGTAACATAATACATCTAGAAAAAAATGGGTTAAAATAATGCTGCGTCTAGAAATCCACCTTGTTTTAAGGGATTCGCCCAAACTATTATGGTTGTGCCTTGCCTCTTTATGAAGAACGGAAATTAAGTGGATAAAAAAAAATTCTAAATTAAGTGGGGGTGAGCACTTAATTTATTTATTTTTTTTCTTATTGAAAACCGATTCATCCCTACTTACTTTATTATTTTTCTTTTTGAAATAGGCCCAACCCCACCCAAATTTATCATTATTTCTTTGAAAAATCAGCTACTAATATTTTTTTCTTTGGAAAATTGACTCATATCTGCTATTTTGTTTATTATTATTTTTTTTATTTTCAATTTGTTATCTTTCTTTTTTAAATCGGCCCACCCCCAAGCAAATTTATTATTTTTTTGAAAAATCAGCTGGCTTAATTTTTTTTTTTTCCTGAAAGTCAACTCACTTCCACATAATTTTTTTTTTTTGGAAAATTCACTAATATCTGCCCTATTTTATTTATTATTTTTTTTGGAAAATTGATTTACCCCTATTTAATTTATTTTTTATAAAAAATCGAATTATCCCCACGTATTTTTTTTTCTAAATCAACTAACTAATTTTTTTTTTGAAAATCTGGTCACCCTATTTAATTATTTTTTTTTAAAGCTACTCCCCTCAACATAATTTATCTTTTTCGACTTTATCGACTCACCCCCAATTATTTTTCCTTTAATCGAAGTCCAAAATTCAAAAATTAAATCGATACATAAACAAGTACTTCATAGTTTCAAAAAAAGCATTATATTACTACATAAAATCAAACAATCTATTTTTTGACCTTTAACTAGCAGACATACATTTTAAGATTAAAATACTAATTTTGGAAAAAAAGTCGATATTATAATATATACGGAATTCATATTGATGCACATATGTTTAATAAAAAGACATCTTAATGGAGCTAGACTAATATATTAGACTGACGTCCGATGATGATATCATTTACTCTTAATTATTATAGTTGTGAAAATCTCATTCTAAATGATGCTATAAAACTCTGTCATTTGATTAAGTTTCTATCTTAATGTTCTACGTAATTTGTAGAACTTCACTCGCGAACAATTTAGATTTAGAATTCCCACTAAGCGTTTAAACTTTATTAAAATTCTCCACTTTCTTGCAATGCTAAGTATAATAACAAATAGATAAGAAAAATAATTTTGATTTCTTGGAACAATTGGTCTTTATAAATTGCTCAAGGTCAAGTTGGTAGTGCGATTTATATAAATGTTCATAAGTGTTTGTCATTAGAAACTTGGAGAATCCATAGTGTGCTATATATTAGCGGCTTATGGCCTACTAACTTGCTCACTTTCACGAAGTCGCTCCACGGGCGCAAAAGTTCTAATTGCTTGAATTTTTTTTTAAATTCTATGACAAAATGTTTGTGGATCTAATGGCTTTAAATGAAAGGCAGTATTTAATTCAACAACGATGTTTTAACAATTTAATGTCTTTTTCAAGTTTCTATAAGTAGTGAAAACAATTACCATAGTGTAGATGACTTTCATTTATTATTATGTCACAGCATAATGTTGCCAGTCAATTACATTTAATATTACGAACAAAAATATCTAGTTCGTAACATTAAATGTGATATCGTTCCATACAACCTTTTTGACATATAAATGGAAGTCATGCACACTATGGTAATTGTTTTCACTACTTTTAGAGACTTGAAAAAAACCTTAAATTGTTGAAACGTCGTCGTTGTATTAAAAATTGTTTTTCACTTAAAGTTATAAGATCCACAAGCATTTTGTCATAAAAGCAAAAGTGCTAATGACTCATGGCCAGCCGATGCCCCCTGTAATTGGCGAAACCTAATGGGGATTGTTAGGACATGATTTTCTTTTCTCTTTTTAAGGAGTCGATAAAACCTAAGCAATTGATTGCTTCTCAGGCACTCCTGCAGATCTAAATCTCACTCTTAATTATCATAATGGCTTCGGAAAGAGTCCTGTTTCCGCGAATGACCAGAGCGAGATTCGAACTTTCGACCCCCTGCACTAGCCAACACCCCCCAACTTATCAGTTCCATTTTTCAACAAAATAATTTTCAAACAAGTTTTTAAAAGTTGGGCAAAAGTGAATTATTGGTTGAATCGAACTGATGAACTTTGGAGGCATACAAAACCGCGAGATCCGTCCTATTTTCCTTCATTTATTAAGACTATTTTACGTGGACTGTACCTATTTGCTTATCTTTTTTTGAATTACCCTATAAGGCAATAAAAGGTGTGAGATTCTCTTTGGGTATATTATATTTCGCTACCTAATTGTTTACAGCTGGTTTGACATTATCTTATCTTTTAATTTTTAATATAAATTAGCATTTGATCTAGAGAAAGCATTTGATACAGTTGCGAGAACAAAAGTATGGTCAGGATTAAAAGAAAAAGGGGTACACAACAAACTAATAAGAATTATAAAAAACTTATACGACACTAACATAAATTATGTGATCAAAAACAACATGAAATCAGAAGGGTTCGAGACTGACATGGGACTAAGACAAGGAGGTGGACTAAGTCCAACGTTATTCAATATACACATGGATACCATCATAAAAACATGCGACAAAAGTCAATAAAGTGTTTGTGGGCATAAGAACTTACAGAGGATTGAAATAGCAAATGGAATCTTTGCAGACGATGTAGTCATAATGGCCGATAGTGAAAAACAACTACAAGAAAATTGATATATGGAAAAAAAACATGGAAGAGGAGGCATGACAATAAACACAGAAAAAACTAAAATATTGGTGATCGGAAACCATAATGTTAAAACTAAAATTGAAATAAATAATACTAAAATAGAGCAAGTTAAGGAATTTAAATATCTGGAGTACCATTGGAAGAACAGAGGAAAACAAGAAGCAGAAATACATGAGAGAATTGACAAAACAATCAAGTTATACTATGCAATGAACCAAAAATTTATTAATAACGAAGAAATTCTTGGCAAACAAAAATAAAGATTTTAACACAATATATCGGCGCAGTTCTAACTTATGGATGTGAGTCTTGGACCCTTACAAACAAACAAAAAAGGTAAAATAACAGCTGCCGAAATGAAATATTTGAGACGAGTGGTAGGCGTAACCGGAAAGATAGAATTAGAAACATACAAATACGGGCAGAATTAGGGATACAATCAGTTCTGGAATTTATTGAAGAAAGACAACTGAGTTGGTGGGGACATATACAACGAATGGACAGTAACAGACAAGTGAAGAAAGTGTACGAAGCAAAAATACAAGTCAAAAGAAAAAGAGGAAGACCGAAGCAGACCTGGAATGACGCAATTGGAAGAATACTACGAGCTAGGGGAAAAACATGGCAAGAAGCAACGATCTTAGCAAAAGATAGGAAGAAATGGAAGCAATTTGTATTTGAAAAAATAATGTAGACCCGACACCTTAATGGTATAAGGGAATATGATTATATATATATAAATTAGCATGCTAATATGTTTATATACTTTTGCTACCATTATTAATGTTTAATTTATTTTAATGTACCTATGGGTTTAATTACTATAATAAACTTGAAATGATCACACTTAAGGTGGTAATTGTGTTAGTTTTTTTTTTTAAATTGTTTAAATTTAAAAATTTTACATGTTTGTAATTTTAATTACATTTTATTTTTAAATGTTTGACTTAGTTAAACTTTTTAATTTTTTAATTTTTGTCGACTTTAACGTAAGTATGTTTAATTGTTATGTTTTTGGTTTTAATAATAGAAGGCTCTGAAGATGGCTACTCGGCCGAAACATGTAAGCCAGTAGTTACATTTGAACGTATTGATTGAGTTCTTTTACCCTCTGGTATTTCATTATCGCTAGCTATTATATTTTTTGTTGGTCGCCCTAAGATTAATAAATAATAGTATCTATTAATTAATTGAAATAAATTAAAAAAAAAAAAACTAGCATGAGAATCTTTTATCGATCAAAATAACCGCTCCCAGGGCGTACGATTCTATGAGTATTTAGAATATAGTACGGCCCTGTATACTAAATAACAAAATAAAATAGTAAAAGAAATTGATTTCACCTTTAGAATATTTTATTTGAAACCAACGAAGGCAGAAAAATATACAAATAAAAACATTACACGTAAATAACGATTAGTAGTAAAGAAATCATGAATGGGGCCCCTTTGAAACGTTACTGGCTGATTGAAATTATTAAATGTAAATAAAATTCATGCAAAATTATGATTTCAAACTTATAAACTAATAAACAAATAAAATAGGCGCTAATACTTGTGATTTTGGCGGTTTTTAGGCTCTGGGTGTGGTCGGTATGATTTTTTGGAATTGGTTCGATGGAACTACGTCGTTGTACCCTCTGGGAGGCTGTATTCGGCCTTCTAGAACGGGAAATTCCCAGCATACAGCGGCACTGCATGATAGCACATAGCTAATAATACACAATCTAATACAATTGCAAGATTCCTCCCACAGAAGATTTATTCCTTTGCACAATATCTGTTTTTTTTTTCCGGCAGCAAATGGTGGCTGTGACATTCAGCGATTACAGGGCTGACATTAGTTCACTACGCGATGCACTTTAAATGATATATGGAACTGTGTTGTGGCCAGTGTCTAATGGTGAGTCCTTCTACAACCGCTCTCCAGCCGAACAGCGCGTCCGCTCGCTTTCGACGCTGGCTGACGACTTTTTTGTGCGCTTGCTACGCTCTCCAACGTGCTTCCTTTGGCTGTCCGCTAATCAGGGTCGTTGCGCTGTCCTTGTGACCGCGTCAAACTTCTTTAATTGTCCTTTCCTTCCTTGACGTCGCTTATGTGGTCGCACACACTCATCGGTTAAATAGAACTAAAAATACGTTACAAATCCTATATGTTTTATATGTTTACATAAATAAAATGAAATTGAATGTTTTTTATTAAAGAAGTAAATGGTAAATTAAATTTAAAATAAAATACATTCTAGGCGTCCTACTACAAACTATTGATTGATTCTATGTAATCTACTTTTGCTTGTGTAGTTGGGCGTATATTTCATGCTTTTTGAGTTACGTTGCCGCAGATATTCAAATCTTTTTTCATTAATCTTTTTGCCGACTTTATTATTCCACCAGTAAACCAAATTAAATCGTTTTTAACGTTTATTTTCGCTGTCTCAATAATGATTATTAATGTTTATAAAGCCACTTTTATATTTTGCATTCAAGTGTAAGTTTTCCGAAAATCCACCTTCCAAACTCCTCCTACAGGCACATTGTTACCCTTAAATTGCGACCTTCGGATAACATTCATGCGACTCGCGTCATCTCCCGCACCATTTCAGATCTGAACTTTCTCCATTTATGTTTGCTTTACGAACTGAATTACACCTGTAGCAGGTAGATCTCCGCCTAAATTATGACGTTCTTTGTTAGGGAAAGCGACCCGTTTTTATCGTACGACGCAGCCACGTATACGCCTAACACCCGGTGCAAATATGACGGTCGTAGAATTTTACGCACGACCTGGGATAGGATACTCCTTTGAAGAGCGCCGGCGAGTTCGCAATCATGGCAGACGTAATTGCGCGACGGTAATTGAACGTGAATTACAGCTGTTGTGCGCTAATTCTAGTATTTAATTGTGTTTAACGACGGAGGCATTTAATGGAAATTCGGCGGCATAGCAAATCTCGGTCATTATTCCGTGCGAATCGACCGTTGCCTTGTATTGAGGCGCTTAAAGAAAATTGGTGGCGTTTAAACTGTTGTACAGTCGAAAACGCCCCAATAATTTGTCCAACTCTCGTAGACTTGGGTGTTTTAACGAACGCGAAGGAATAGCTGTTATTGTAGGATTATCATTAAAATTCTTGGAATATGATACAAAATTTTACACAGTTAGTGAGAGGCAAACCGACTGAGAGAAGAAGAATATGTTGAGTTAACGATTGTCAGTGAATTCAAATTACATACATTTCACCACTTAGGCTTAAACAACTTGGGACGAATAGATAGACGAAAGTTTGTGTCTGAAAGGAATGATTGGTGGAAAGAGAACTTAAGGAAAGAAATAATAAAAGACACCCAATGAATGGAATAATATTTTCTGCAGCGTTTGTTTTACTTACTTTTTCAAAAAAAATAATTTCAATTATATTTTCAAAATATATGACAATATCAAATTATTTACAAAATCCCTATTACAAACAACCTAAGACAATCCCTACAGACAGCTAAATATAATTTGAGCCAATTAATAGTTTAAAAAATATATAATTTGGCTAATTAATAGATTAAAACATATAAAAAGAAACCTTGGTACGGTTTTGTAATTTTAAAAGTCCACCTCACTAACTTCAATTGCTATTGTGTTCTTTTTTTTACTTCACTCCACAATCTGACGTTTCAGCCCTCTTTTGTGCACTCCTCAGTCCACTTCTTCGCCGTAAAGTTTTAATAGTTTTGTAACGGAACCGGGTTTTTCTATCTGGGGACTTTTGTGGATGGCCAGCCTAATTTCAAATAAGACAAAGCCGTCTCACAGATAACCCACACCTGCTCTTTTGAGCGACCAGCCACTGCTGGAAAGCGATCTTTTTGTTCGGCAGCGATTGGTTTTAGAAAATCTAGCCAAAGATGCTCTCCAACAGTGTTTTCCTCCGTCAGTCGAAGCAGGACCGTTAGTTAGCCTAAAGATTGCTAATTTACCCATCTCGTCGGCTTTCTCTTACCGATGATAACTTCCTCTCCAGGTCTTTACCAAGGGTTCAAACTGATCTTTTTTTTTAACGGCGAAATAATAGAAAGACTAATATTTTTACCATTATATATTGAATATTTAAGACATTGGAAAGAATCTAACAAACTACACAATTAAATAAAATAACAAGTGAACAAAAAGAAACAAAACACAAATTTTGTCTTATTGAATATTTTAAAATTTTATGCTGTTGATTAATATAAGCTCTGGTAAATTTTCTTTACAAATTTATTTATTTGGAGAGAGAGAGAGAGAGAGAGCGAACGAGTTACGGTTTTCACGTAATTGCATTGGTTAGTTTTAAGCAGAGATTTTAAACATCTTACCAGCCGACGTGGGAAAAATAATTCTTCTGGTAATCCAAATTTTTAGGCACAAAACTTTACACAACACTCACAATTTTTTTAAGCCAAGAAAAGCGGGTAATTTTCATGAATTTTATCACAAAACAAAACACCTCTCGAGGAAAGCTTGTGCTTCCTGTTCTCGAATTTTAAGCGTATTTTGATTGCAAAAACTAAGATGAGAAGTTTTAATTTCAAGATTTAGAAACGCCCGATACGAAATTAGAGACGCGTGCTTTTACTTTAGCGGTAACGAAGACCACGAATTAATTAATTGAAAACAGCTATGTTAAGGGTTTTTATAAACTTTGATTATGACGTCATTTCGCACCGATAACTAGTTTCGCTTCTCTTTACAGGAGAGCGCAAGTATGACCGAAGGCGTTATTTTTCTGACTTTCAGACGTCCTACTTGAGAGGAACGTGGGAACTGCTGAACAGCAAATGTAACATACAATAAACAAAGAAGCAGATAACATACAAAGTAACACCATATTATTTTAACTACGCGAGTCTTTAATCGAAAATAGACTTTTATTTCCTGTTAGGTAGATGCTACTCAGCAAATGCCACGGTACCCATCAACTACGTCTTAATAAAATGAATTTAAATATTTGCATTATACAGGATGGAATTTCGAATTCTTACAGTTCCATTCAAATTATATTGTTGGTTTTAAAGTTGATACTTCACGTTGCTCCAATAGCGATTTTTTATGTATTCCAAATATTCATTAAAACATATCTCAAATTTAACTACAATTCCATACGTTTCATAAGCTCAAAAAATTCCAAATCAATCAATCCACTTCTCATTTTTTTCTTCCTATTTTTTAATTTTATTTTAATTTTCGATTATATCCATTTTTAACTGATTTTAAATTGTACCTTTTAATTTTTTTTACCATTTTACTTTACTCATAGCATAGAGCGAAACCGGTCGTGTGTCATTAAAGAGTTTTGTGAGGATCTAGACCTTGTTTGATTTCTTTTTCCTTATATGAAATATATATATATATTGCTATGTTATGTTCATGAGCAAATGCGATTATAAGTCAAACCAAACAAAGATATAAATTATAATTCGCTTTTACATCTTTGTATGTCTTAAATGTCACTTCAACGTTGGATTGCTTATTATAATACATCGTTCCTTAGAAAATTTTATGCTTTTCATATTATAATCGATCAGGGTCTTTAAAATGGGTTACTATGACAATAGTAGTTGATTAACAAAAAAAATTGTTTTCTAACACATGACGAGAGATTGTTGACGATGAATGAATACTCGAGTTGTTGTTTGGGCAATTTCCATCGTTTGTAGGACTTTGATGATCCGACGTTTCGGCAGTGCCTCTACTGCCGTGATCAGGGTAGCCCTGAAAAGGGCTGTTTCTTGCCAAACTTATTATTGCAATTAATTTGTCATTTTTTTTAATAAAAATAAAAAAAAAATGACAAATATATCCGATTACCAATTTTTTTTTTATTTATCTTGTGTGAAATTCGAATTTGCTCTGGAAATTCCAGCAAATGTTCCCCCGATTGGAAGTATAGTGAATGCCTTCTAGCTTAAAAAGATATTATGGCCAATCTCATCAATAAATTATCTAAATTAGTTCACGTTTAGGGGGATTACTTTTTGTGTTTAAAAATAGTTTTTTATCATTTTTGACAATTATTAAAAAAAATGGTCGAAGACTTGATGAGATCAGAGAATTAATTATAAAGATGATTATAAAACTTGAAATATAGTTACTTATTATTATTTTTGCAAAACTTAACCAAGCATATGTATAAATAACTCTTAAAAACTGAGTCAAAAATGATGTATAATATAAAATATAAATAGCAAAATTTAAATTAAATATTGAATAGACTTATATAACCTATAGATTTTTTTTTGTTATATTTATGGACGAAAGATCTGATTAAAAAAAAGATAAAAGAAAAAATGCTGTGATATTTCATCAATTAAAGTTGTTGATAAAAAGTAATAAATTTTGAAAAATTGGTGATGAGTTAAATATAATTTGTGAATTAAATAACTTAAATAAATAATTTTGTTTGTTAAAGAGATGTTGTCTCATAATCTCCATGCCTTCTAACTTTTCTAATTTAAAAATATACAAATGAAATTATCTTTTTTATTAAAAGAATGATGGAACTTTAATAAATGCGAAGAGAATTGTGGAAAACCTGAACTTCATAGTTTAGGGCAACAGATATGTGTAATCTTTTGATTTAATATCAGAAAATCTATAAGTTCAACATATTAGTTAAAGAAAGTTGTGAGGCTTATATAAGCCTCACAACTTCATAAATCAATAAATGCACACCACTTCTGTTAATATTATCAAGTTTATATACTTTGTTTATACTATAATTTTCTAGGTGATGCTTTGAAACTTAATATTGATATATTGTCCTAAGATTGGCTCGTATGACGTATTTGAATACCTAAATTTCCTTCAATCCAAATGAAATTTCAATTATATTCCACATGTTTTAATTTTTTTTTCTAAAATCAATTCTATGACAATTTTTCAGCTGAGGATGATTAAGCAAAAAAAATCGAAACATGCAAACATAATTGAAATTTAAATTGGATCTGAATGCATTTTATTTACTCAAATAATGTTAATGTGGTTTTTCAACATATTACTAGATTTATAATATATTGGTCTTACAAATGGAAGAGATATTATAGATTTTGTATTAAATTTGAATTTGGCTAATGATTTGCCTTTAGAGATAATGATTGCTGCAACATTATCTTTAATGTAAGATTATTTTTCTTTAATTTTATTTTGTATTTTACTTACTAACATTTCATCGATTAAAAGCGGATTAAATTTTTAAATAAAGCAATCCTTTTTCTACAAATTACAAGCCTATCATGACATTATGATTTCAGAGTAGTATGTTACCTAATTTGTAGATATAACTGTAAAAAGATAATAGCTTATGCCCTAAAAAAATATTAATAATTGATATGAGATGCTTCGTGCTAAATTTTAAATTACAAATTATTATTTTTTATTGTTATGATTAGGTCTAAAGAATTAATACTTCAACCTTCTGTTTTTAAATTAATCTTTTTTTCTACCGTATTTCGTATTCAAACCCTACCGAATCCTCAACTGTTGTAATTAATTCGACACAATTACTTATTTGGTTTTTGGCACCTTTTTTTCGTTTTTCAATCTTCTGCATAATAAAAGTAAACAGCCTACGCTCAGAGCCGGCGATTCAGAAAGAAAAACGAAACTAAATTGAACCGAATTCTACAATGAATGAAAGATTGAGAACAAGGAAAGACGGCACAAGAAAAAGTACGAAATCTAGATGCCTTAACCTGATAGATTATTTATCGCCGCCTTACTGTTTTTAGTGGATTATTGGAGGGCCGAAGAAGCCAACGCGATCCCACATCAATGTGACCTGCCACCTGAAACGTGCTGTTTTTCTGTCCCTAAACGTGACGTTTTATGTCAGGGCGTAAATTATTATCGTCAGCAGCGTACGAAAACTGAAACGTTCACTGAAATCTCACGTACATGGGCTGAAGGTTTTAAATTTACCGTTTTGCCTTGCCGCTGGAGGAACGAAAGATTGAGAAATCTCGTTAATGTCTTCTTATTACGTTGCATATAGCTGGAAGTGAAGCCGGGTAAGATTATGGTATAAATTTCATCTCAACTATTACTAATGAGCTTGAAGTAAAAAAAACATTGGTACGTTCGGTGTAATTTTCTTACAGGAATCTCATTAACGGATAAAATATACTTAAGGCTGGATTTATGCAATGCGTATGTGAACGTCTGTTCCAAAACGTACTGCTATGGTTAGCAATCCATGTTTCGCGAGTGTATTTTAAGTTGCCTAGTAATTTATCATGATTTTTTTCGTTTTTCTGAATCATTGTATCGAGAAATTTCCACAATAATGTTTAGTTTGTATAAATTTTAGTTAAAGAGTTAATAGTATAATTTATTTAATTAAGTGTTTAGTTTTTTTAAATTAATTCCTTTCTTTAAGATATCTAGCATTTGCTAGTTCTATTTAATGTTTGTTTTACTAGATTTTGTCGGTAAATTGTGTGTTTGCGTGTTTGTTGTAAGCAAAATGACTGTAGAATTTTGTCAGGCAGTTCCTTGGTCGACTGTTACCATGAGTACACATATTTTTGCGAATCATTGTTTGCCATTTTGTATTTCATTTTGATATTGTAATTCTGCCCATCAAGGAATTCACTTTATAATAATTGTTATTATATTGATGTGTGCACATTACAGATATAAGATCATTTATTATTTCTGTGCAGATATGTTTTCAGTTTAAATTCTCTCATTATAGTTTAAACAGTATTTTTTTTTTCGTTTTTCTATTTTGCTGTTTCCTTTTTAATTATCAATTACCTCGATTGGGTGAATAGAAGCATTGTTCTTGCATTTAGTTTTCATTTTTGTATAATTTCGGGTGTTTGTCCACGAATTTATTTTATTTTGTTGAAACCACGTAGATTGTATTGGTAGAATTAGGATTATCATCCTGAACAAACTAATCTTTTGCTTTGTATAGGAAATAGCATTGTCCTATTGTAATTTAGAATCAAGTGCAGTTTTTAAATTTAGGCCAGAACCCTCAGTTCAGAGCAGTACGTTTGTGTAGACCTGCATCGGTCGTACGTTTCATTGGGTTCGCTAAAGGCCTTCCTCGCCCTTGGATTCCCTCACTACGTTCTTGGCCTATTCGCGAACGCATACTACAAACCCACGTTTGCATAAAACGACTCGTTTGATTCAATGTATTTAAAGCAAACGCAAATTTCAGGACGTTCGTTTTAGATACCGAACGCAGGTATCTAGCGAACGGACGTTCCTGACGAATATCCGTTTATGCGTAACATGACACATTTAATTTAATAGAATTAGAAACGTCCATTTTCGAACGGGCATTCACAAACGCAGTGCATAAACCCAGCCTAATTTGGCACTGTGTGGAATGAAGAAAATTTTATAGGAGCATGGTTTATACGATTAATTTATGATTATCTTTAAGTGTTTACTTACCAAATCATTTTTCTTTGCAATTCTAAGTCTTGTAATCCCAAAATGATCAGTATAACAAGGGACCAGTAGTTGAGAACTATATTAGAATAAGAGAGTTCTTGTCCGATGATCTGAAATGTACACTGTCCGACAAAATTAATGTCGTCGCCTATAGCGCAATATAAATTGCTCATCATTTAAACAGGCGCGCGTTCGGCTGCCATCCGTATATGCGGGTAGGAGTTTTATTGGGGTACTTACGTGTACAACCCTTAGCAGTTATAAAAATCAGATAGAAAAATACGAAAATTTGCTGTGCACTGAGGGAAAGGAATGCATTGATTTAACCAAAATGCGCATAACCAACCAAAAAATTTGCATTAAATACCGCCCACCGAAATTTATTGTTAGATTGAAATTTACGATTTGTTGAAATATATTTGTTAACTTAAAAATAATAGACTCGTTGATTCAACTGAACCCTCAATTTCAATTTAAGCAAGGTTAATCGTTAATGCAACACTTTAGTTTAGTTGATGTAACATTGGTTTTGATTTGTTAATGCAGTTCTAAGTATGTTAGAACAGCAAAAAGAAGTGTTTTGTTTAACTAGCATTGCTGCTTACCGTAACTTCGAAATTGTGTTGAAACTACAAAAACAAATTCTTGCGTCAATGCATCTTTATGGTTACATTAGCAAATAAAACGTATTGAGTGCACAAAATTAAGAGTGTCAATGCAAACATTTTATTTTTGGTTGATTTGAAACAAAAATTTTGTTCATTCAAATAATCTCATTTTGAATATTTTGGAAATTTTATTAATTACAAAATGGGGTTTGGAAACAAAATATGACTAAATTAGGTTCATATATTTATTAATAACTTCACAACAGTTATAAAGTATGAAATATGTAAGTACACTTTACAATAATAGTAGGTATTTAAAAGTAATGCCTAAAAACATGTATTTACAAATATATTTGAATGCACTTCCGAGCGTCTTCTGGGCGGTAAATGGATTGTTTCTATGTCTAGAACCTCCAGGTAGGTAGGTACGTATTATACCTATGAAAATGTATTCTACAACCTAATAAATACGATATATTCTGGATCTTAATATACCCGTTTAAACATGAAGTATACCGTTGCATTATGTTGTGCTAATAGCTAATATGGCGTTCATTTGCAAAAACATCTATAAAAATCAAAATGTGCTTACCTGCAAACACTGAAGTTAAATATTTAAATCCCCACTGGATTAATAATTCTTTTACTCGCTCGTCCCCTATTTAATATATATAATAGGTATCTAATAATTAAAAAATATGTTGGTATTGTACTAGTATTAGAACTCACAATATATCACGATATCACGAGCCACGAACGAAGACAATGTGATATGTGATGCTTTTTAACAGCAAGCAAGCGATCAAATCACGCCACAACATTGATCAAAGGAGTATCTGACAGTATAGGTAATATACCTACATTAATATATGTAGGTACATTCCATAATATACAAATATTGAATTACTAAATTGTATTACAACCTAAATTAGAAATAATATACATTGTAATTATGATATTGTTTTTTAGGAAAGAACTCTCTACATAATAATTACTATACCTAAAACGGATAACGTAGTATATACGCATACTTTTAAGATCTACATATGTAGGTGCGCAAAGCGCAAACACTTTTTTGATTAAGTTAAGCATTTTTTAGTTTCAATATTATGCTATGCATGTTTTCATTCAACTACTAAGATTTTTTTTATTTTAACATTACCATTTCGGTCTGTCCAAACAAACACTTTTTATATATCTTAGCTTCAACCATCTAAGGTTTTTCAGTCAACAGATTTTTTTAACACAAATAAATATTTGCACAAATGACTCATTTTAGTTTGATTAAATACAAAATTTGTTGCATTAACACCTTTTGTGTTAACATAGTAGATATTGTTAGATTAATGCATTTCTTTCTCTCAGTGTGGATGATGACATTCATTTTGTTAGGCAGTGTACATACTAGCATGTTATTTTTGTTAATGAATTAATAAGTGTTAAAATGAAGGTGTGTGTATTCAATACAAGCACACTGTCTACCTTCACAACACTACCAATCTACTAAAAAAATACACCTCTAATTAAACTGATGTCATTAAAATGGAGAACGTGTTATACGCTACCGATGACATCAACTCCATATCTGCAACCATTTTTTGTAAAGCAGATTCAGAAAATTACATCTCAGAGTTGTTCCTTCCCCTGTCAATCTATAAACATCATAAATCTGTAGAAATTGTGTGTTACAGCTACCAGTCAATCAGGCGGACGTCAAAACATATTAGACGGAACCCTTTTCCCTTCTTTCCCAACTTCACCCTGACACTGATATAAACGCGATTAGGTGGTAGGGCTCTGCTCCAAAGTTAGAGTACATGTGTTGGTTCTTCGCAACCGGGTTTTTGTTTCCGGGACAAAGGAGAGACCCGACACCACTTTCATTATCAATCCACGCCCCGACGATGCTTCTCGCTTTGCTTTTCTTTTTTTTCTCCTCTTCCTAGTTCTTTCTCTTTTCGCATTTGTCACGTAATGGAGCGGATGCGTGATCCGGATGCAGCGCTCCGGTTCTCCAACAGGTTGAAGTAGATACGCAAGATTGGAAATTTTAATCAACTCCCTACTTTAATCTCGCCGATATAATTTTTATGTTTCTTTCTTGGTGATAAATGATGATATTGCGCCCTTTTCATCTGCGTATGACAAATGAGAAGATGCGGTACGGAGCAGTGAAGTTTATACATAAAAGCTGGATATTATATGATCTTACCATTCATTCATTGTATTTTTAAGATACCTACACGTACAAACAATGTGGCGATAAAAGAAATATATACAAAGCAACCTAAAAAAATGCGTTTATATAAATAAAATCATAACGCACTTTTTTCCTGTTGCACATCTCTAAAAAAAACATTGAACAAATTGAAAGAATATGACATACAAGAAATTAGGATATAAATAAATAAATTCAAAAGAAAAATAATTGGATATGATTCCTTATTGAAAATTAATAGGTAAATAAAAAAGTATTAGCGCCTCTCTTAGATTAAGATAGTTAAGATATGACCTCGTAAGTCACCGTTCCCAAAAAATCCGAGAGAAGTTAAAAGGGCAACAAAACAACGTTCAAGTCCGCAGGAAAGAAAAATAAAGAAAAATTAAGTTCAACGTGTAAAGGAAAGTCACACAAAGTACATTCTACCATATTCTGTAAAGAAATAATTCTAAATAAAATATCCAGTGCAAGATCGGCCGGCATACAATGGTAAAATCGATTTTTCAATTTTATGGTAGAACTCTCAAATTTTCATATTTTAATCTTAAAGTAGTATGTTAACTGAAGGCTTATTAGTTTCCAAAGTAGGGTAAGTTAGGGTTGGCTAGTAAGTAGGGCAAAGTAAAATTGAAGTTCGCTTGAAATTGTAGAATTAAGACTGAATTGTAAATCATATGTTGATATATATCCTGAACAAGTAGCAGATATGTTTAATTATTAGAGTGAAGAAGTCCGGTGCAGTTCGCTAAAGTAGTGTTGCCAACTCGCGAGAAATTTCCCGATTCGTGGGAAGTTTTGAAGTCGAAGGGAAATAGCATGGTATTCGTGGGAATTTTTTTTTCTTTTAGCAACGTTGTGAAATTCTAAAATAAGACGTATTTACCAGGTACAAATATACAAGTTATGCTCTTACGAAGTCGCAAATACGCTCAAGGTCGTGCAGCTGCTCCCAACCGCGTCATCAGCGTGTATTCACGTAATTCTATGATATTTTCGTTGAAAAATAAAATTCAATTGTGATTTAAAACACTTTCAGTGTCTACTCCATTTACATGTGGATTTATTATTTATATTTGTCCATTTCTATTTATTTGGTAATGCATAATTTTATGAAGTTTTATTACTTCAATAGAATAGGACTGGATCCCAACGCGTTATCACGAGATGCGCAAGATCCATATCTTGTATGTACAATACTTAAGTTTACAATAATATAAGTATTTTCAATTATGAAATAGTAACATAAATAGTAAATAGTTGAATTACGCGTGTGTTGTATAGCGCGCTTCTATGAGCAGAGACCTGAATGTTATCCCCTCCACATTGAAAAGGGTACTAATTTAATAACATTGAGTTTACTATCTCTTGGTTATATTATCTCTGTTGGTACCATGGTTTTGCACATTCGTGGGAATTTTGTTAAAAAAAAGGGAAATTTTGATAGTTCTCGTGAGAAATTCTATGCTTAAAGGTTGGGAACACTGCGCTAGAGAGTGTTAGTCAGCCAAGCGTCGATCGGGTATATGCAGTAGCGTAGATAAATGGTTACATTTTGTTAATCATCAAGTACGTTTTCGATGTGATTGTAATCGGAATTAACTATGATATATTTTTTTAAATTGTTATAAATTGGTTTCGTTGGTAAGTTATTAAATCTAGAGAAAAATCTTTGTACTTCACATGAAGTAACTGGTGCGAAATGGAAGTATTCAATTAAATCCTTAACATAAGGAACATGAATTTTCACTTTTGAGTACTAAAAGTGTTTTTGGAAATTTCTTTTGATAGCACATAATCTGGATTTCTTTGCAAAACCGTATTAATTTTGTTCCGTATCTATCTCTCTATGCCTTTTAAATTACTAAACAATGATTGTGTTTAAGAAATTCAGCTAACTTTAAATTTTTATTTTATAGAAGCTTGAACATTTTTGGAAGAAATATTCAAATAGTTTTTGTTACAACGCCGTTTTTGAACCAACGTGAGATGCGGACATCAAAATTAACCTGCCTAGTTTTCGGTATTAAAACTTTTAGGTTTTTTCTATTTGGAGTTTAACCGTTTGTGAACATTCCTATATAAAACGTTTGGACTTTTCAAGATGAAATCGTATCATCGATTCGTGTAGAGTTATCTCGTATTTTCCTGGAATTTTTAATAGATACACTATGCGCTGACGCGCAGACTCAAGGTGATTATTTCTAACATTAATTATGATTTTAGCTAGTTACCACTTCTTTAATATGTAAATACATACTGTTACACTTTTATCTTTCTCAGGGCGGTGTAACAAGTTTCGAACATGAGACTCAACCAAAAATGATTATTAATAAATAAATGAACAATTAAAAAGAAAAGAATGATCTAATAATGTATCAGGGGAGAGAGAGGAGGAATAAATAAAACAAGTTTCCTTATTTGATTTTATTTCCCTCGATGCGATCGAAGGTGAAAACCACTAGGTCGTAGCAGGCCGGTAAAGCGTCAGAGAGATGTTTGGACGCCACTGGATTTCTCTTTCAAATGTGGAGTTTGACTTCATACGTCAAAGCCGCGTAGTTCTTCGGTTATAATCCAGAATAATCAACAGCCAGTAGGGAAAGAAAGGAAGTGGTACTTGCGAGTAACTAATTTAATTTGGTGAAATAATTGTGAGATTGATTTTTAAAACAAAAAATAAAAAAATGGCTATGTTTAAATAAAATGCGAGAATTAAGATTTTAAAATATATATCCAAAAAAATCGTCAAGAAAAATCTTCTTGCGTAGATGATCGCATCCTTAATGGTACTATGCCAGCGGCAAGTGGTGTGAAAGAAGCGTTGTTGAAGAAAATCAATCGTCGTACATCGAACTAATGCGAATCGGAGCACGAGTCTGAATGAACCCTTTTGAACCCAGATCCCAGATCGCTTTGTTTTCGGAGAACCAGGAACTCTCCTTTACCTCCTCCGTCGGGAGGACATCTATCTAGGTGTCTCGTTACTCAGTTCGCCTTCCACCCTGATAGATTTTTTCTTGTCGCATTAGACTTGTGTTTCCATAGCCTGCGATGGTTGATACAGCTCCTGGCTGTATCGGATTTACTGCATGATCATTCTAGGTCTCCTGTGTTGCCACGGGATCCCTGGGTCATAATCCTGTGAATGTCTAACGAGAGGATTGGGATGATCCCTAGCCTTGTCGAATGTTTTCCCAGCGCTTTTCAAGATGTATTCCCATATGGGTTCCATCTTGGTATCCCTTTGGATGGTGTCGTTCCTGACGTACCAAGGTGCTCCTAGGGCCATCCGGAGCGTCTTGTTCTGAAACACGACAAGTTTTTTGATATGACATGGCGCAGCAGTTGCCCAGTAGCGCACGACATATGTCAATGGACTTGTAGATCCTGATCTTGCAAGCAGGATCAACTCTACTGGTCCAACCGATAATTGGATATAGTGCGCTGAGCATCCTCTTTGCGTGGTTAACAGCGTACTCTACATGTGGTCCCCATGTGAGCCTGGAGTCCATGAGAACCCCAGGTATTTGGTCTCGCGCCGCCAGGGCGAGAGCAGAACCTATAGAAAAGGATAAAATAGAATAGTCTCTCTTTGTATAAAAATTGGTTATTTTTTTTTAGGGCGCCATCTTACCTGCGGATTCACAACTATTGGAGATATTAGTGATACCTACACCACAATGGTTCGTAACTAAAAATGGCGGTATTTTTTGAAAAATATACCCCTAGTATTTTGATGTAGCTAGTACATTTGTACCTCTGAACTGAACAGTATTAAGCCTATTTTTTTTTGCATTCGACTTAATACTGCTTAGTTTTGAAGTACAAACTTAGTTCAAATGAAAATTGATATTTTACCACAAAAATTAAATATTCAATTATTGTTTTCTTTTTAAATGAACAAAATACAGATTTTTGGTAAAGTATCATTTTTTTTACAATAGAAAATTGTTACAATTAAAACACATAATGTAAGAAAATATTTTATTATACACTTCACAATAATAAGCTGTGATTTCAGATCTTAACACAAAAAAGGAAAAAAAAAAATAAAATTATAAATGTCTTGAATTTAGTCAAAATGAACTAATTAAAAATTGATTTAAAATTAATAATAAAGAATTACAGGTTCAATTTTACTTCCAATTTGGATATATAATGAGACTACTTACCTAACCTACTTTATAAACTACAAAAGGAAAAATAAATAAACTTAAAAAAAATCCAACGAAAAATGTCTTAAAAAAATATCGCTTTTTTAAATATATCATAACAAATTATCCGTGACTCGCTCTAACAAAAAATATAATTCACTTTAATCTTAAACAACACAAAACCATAAACGCAAAAAAAAAACAAAGAATAAATGTCACTCGCACGTCACTTGGTTGTTAAACAGAAAATGGCTGCTGGAAATAGTAAACACGAATATCATTAGTTAATAGGGCGACCCTTGCGGATTTTTCTTGGTACTATCTTCTGAATAGTTATGAATCCATTGGTAAGATGTCGCAAAGTTTCGAAATACAAGCGATAC
The DNA here is from genome assembly GCA_004143645.1 of Protaetia brevitarsis. Lineage (NCBI taxonomy): Eukaryota > Metazoa > Arthropoda > Insecta > Coleoptera > Scarabaeidae > Protaetia > Protaetia brevitarsis. The sequence continues at coordinate 2,550,620 of RXPK01000199.1, forward strand.
AAGCTGGCAATCTAACTGCCCTCCCTATGGCAGAACCCTTTTGAAAAAAATTTCGGTTGCTTATATAGTTTCGACCGAACAGCGCAACACCGCTTAGATGAACTCGGTGGCCAATGGGATGCGAGCAGTGCACGTGTTGAATGAAAAGCTGCAAGCGCAGGTGTTCATGCAAGTGTTCGATGCAGGGCTTCGATGCACGTGTTCGATGCAGGTGTGGATGCAGTGTTCGACGCATGTATTCGATGCAGGTGCGAGAGTGCACGTGCGCCATTGATAATCTGTTAATCTGCTTGTTTACAATTTTAGGATGCATTAGACAGAAATTGTGTTTAAAATGAATGAAACTAAAATAATTAATTGCGAAACTAGTTGTGGATGAATTTTTAACGAAATTTCAACATTCTTTACTAAAATATAAGTTCATGCCCACTACAGGAGGAAACGAGTTTACATGTAATCTGCACATGTGAGGAATTGAAGGTACTCAGGCAGCAATATTTCGGGAGAGATCTATTTGAGCCCTCGAAGGTTCTCAAGTTCCCACTGGGCGAGATACTGGGCTTTATAGAGAACACCAAGCTGCTCGAGTGGAAATAAGAGAATTGATAGGGATGGTACAATGTAGCTCAAGTGCCCGGACATTAAGTGCCCACCCTAACTTTAATGAATGAATAAATGAATGAATGAATGAATGAATGAATGAATTTCATACCCAAAGATGAGGCAAATTATTTTCGAAAAAAGGTACCAAGTGGTAACACAGTACTCTACAACACTAAATTATTATTATCTTTTAGCTGGCTAGTTGCCAGTATGCCAACTATATGCTACTACATTTATTACGCATTTTTTTGTTGATAGGCATCTATAATAAATACTTATCATTAATTCATTTATTTCAAGTGTCATGAATACATGCTACTTATTAAGAATGATCATTATCTACATACATCAATCAAAGATATGGTCAATATTATTGTGGCTTTTGAATCTAAAGTTTGACCATGTAAATTGGTTTTATAATATGGTTTTGTGTACAACAATCAGATCTTTATGCCGGCATTTTCATATTCATTTTTACCCTGTATAAAGTCAAAGAAGAAATATTGTCTTCTCGCTCAGCAAGCCCTAGAACCTATCCTCACTGTTGTAATGGTGAGCTTATGCTAAAGTTCTGTGTGCCGCTAAACCGAACGTAGAGGTAGAATTGCGCGTACAAAAATCAAAACTTGCGGTTAATATAATTGAAACTGACTCTATTATCGCCTTTATTGTTCACATTCGATCTTAATAAATTTTTGCATGTATTGTACGATTAATAGTACATACATCGTGGTATTAATCTAATATTGTTCGAATTTCTGAAAAGAAAACCTTTTACCAATAATTTTCCATTGTATAAATTGATTGAAATAGAAATAGATACTTCATAAAACCGACAGATTGCTTTTCATTATATCAAAACTGCAACAGTTCAATAACTTCGTTTAACAGTTGAATGAAACTTTACAAAAGAGGAAATATCATCACTGTCGAAATGTCGTGCAAATACAGATTGTTTGCTTCACATGCGCAAATTTAGATTAACAAAAGCCAAGCAAAAAGGAACAATCGCCCAAACGAAAGCAATTTTAGCGTTGGCGAAAGCCCTTTCCCTCCACTTACCTGGCACACTACATACGAGATTGCATTCGAATTCGCATGTTGACAATGCAACACTAAACGAACCGTTCAATCCCCCTTTCGTATACACCTGTGTACATAAGTGTGTTGTGTTGTACGTTTGTATGTATGCGCCTTTCGACTAGATACACCGAATGTATGCAATGTAATTCTGGGCCGCTGTGTTCCGTGTGCAGCATTGGGACCCTGATTGATTTATTTGATTGTTTTGCGTACCGGAAATGAACTTGGACGAACGCGACTGCACACAGGAGATACTTCGTTGCACATTCTGCACGGGAGGTACAACTATTGTTGGCGAACAGTATTGTGAGATGCACTCATCCACAAGTAGTCACTGAAAAACGTAGCGAAACGCAAAGCCGCAGTGCAACTGAGAAAATGTTACGTTAGGAGAAGGAGTTTGGTCTGAAGTCTTCTGGGATGAAATATTCATGAAGATGATAAGCAGGATAGGATAGAATTTTCCAGTTGGAGAATGGCTTGTATACCTACCACAGTACAGTTTGAATAAATAACCAAACACAACCGATTCAACATGAAATGCTTACGGAATAGAATTAAAACTTAAAATTGGGGTTAGCAGAAATTAAGCGATCAAGCAATGGATATTATGTCGATGTACCTGAATGGAAACAGAAATATAACTTTAATGAGATTTCATGACCATTAAAAATTGGATTGAACTGTTATACTGTTTATAGGTATACATCGTGTGTTTATAAAATCTGGTTTGCTGTAACCTTGTAACTGTTTTACAAGACATTAAACCTTCGCGGCCATTTCTATTCATTCTAATAATTTAATCGGGTTTTGCTGTTGAAATAAAAGAAAAATTTAGAGATTCCTGACGTTTCGCTCACAACCGTATGTCACACTTTCAAAGACACAGCTTTTCGCCAATATTTTTGGAACATGTCAAGTCATAATATCGCGACATGCTTTGCTTTTCCTTGATTAGTGTTCCGGCGACGCCAGTGAGATGTCTATATGATTTTAATGTTTTAATCCACATATGATTTATCTTGAGCCCATCATTCCAGCTAAATGTTAATGATCTTTTTGATGATGCGATTTCGATCTGAACAAATATATCCTGCAATGGCAGAGTTCTGCGTTTGTTTCTCAGACGTACATTTCTTTTACAACATATCTCCTCTTCAAACTTTAGTTTAGTTGCGATTGTTGAGCGACGTTTTGTGCTAATATACACATAAAGAGTATATGATATACACCTGGTTGACAGAAAATAATAAAGTGATTACTTTTCGTGTTGGCGTAAAAAGAGACAGAAAACATTAATTTGATCACAAAAGTTTGCTTTTGAATAAAAATTTGGCTTGTTTTAAGCATGAGGCTTAGAACTCTAAACACAAAAAGTCTTGTAAATATGGTAAATTAAATTATACATTGTTGTATAAGAAAGATAAGATAATGACAAATGTTTATTGTACCAACGATGTCTAGATCTAAGATTTTTTTGAGTTTATTAATCATATTCATAAATATAATTAAGTATTTAAATGAAGTGTTTGGCAATTAAGGATGCATTCTTGATTTTGCCGCTTATTATCTACTTTTTGAACGTGTTTATTAACATATTGTTTTTTGAATATACCTGTTAGAAGTGTCAATACCTTTTGCTGTCATTTTATGGTATGTAAGATCGACTTTTTATGTTTATAATCCCTTCTTTGACTGACAGCCAACACAGCATCAATATATTGACCACTACACCGACTCCACTGGTGTTCTTGTTAATTTCGCTCGTGGTAGGGTCTGCATAGAAATTAACAACAATTCATAACCTGCAGACTTTGGAAAATTATTTCGGCCAAAGCTTGAATTTGTTGGCAAGAGAATTACATTAATTACGACTAAAGGAATACTGTTAGATTAATTTGTTTGTGGCAGTTCTTGTTTACATTTTGATAGGCACTTCTTTTTATCCTGGTATTAGCTAATTTATAAGCGAGGCCGTAAACTTGACTTTTGCAGGATCATTCTTATTGTATTCTGCATGGCAATGGGCTTGGTAATTAGGAGAAACCGGTTTCACTGTTTATTCTCATCTTGAAATAGACCGTTTATTATTGTATGTTAAATCTGCACGATGGCAATTTTGCACTGTTTGTGTATTTCTCTGTACTATTTTGTTGGATATGTATTTGCATGATGTTCGTTGAAAATGAAGGATTTGCATACGCGGTTGCCTACTCTACAGGCAAATTTTGAATTTGTTAAAAAATAACTATAGGATAGACCATATTAGCAATATAATAATAATAACTCAGCACTACATACAGGCTTGAATGGTTCACCCACCAACAACCGGTACCGCATATTGCTGCTTGACTTTCAAGATTGGCAATGATGCACCCTTCCTTCTCAGCCGTACTGCCGGCACCTATTAGCAATATAATATTTTATTATATTTTGTTCCCGGAGATTTTTCATTCTTCGGGAACAATTTCTGTATTTTCCTCAAACTAGAGTAAATAACTTTATCTTAATATCAGTTACTGGTTGTTTATTTAAATTCGACTTTGGTTTACCTGGCAGCGAGAACAATCGAACACAGATAACTATTACTTTTAGTTTAAATGGTTCGTTCTTCCTGTGGCCACGAAACACAACGGTTCTTCATGAACTCTTATAACAATTTTTACGCCACACACTCAGAAATATCAAAGTTCCACAAAGCGTTTACCTAAAAGGTAGCGATATATCACTTAAATAATATGTATAAACCCATATTTTTAACCTAAATAATTGTCACGAATTTCCTGTAAAATTCCCTGGGAAGAATCCTGGGGTAGAATACCATGATTTGACTGGTATTGGAGCCCCGCGAATCGAACGTCCAACCTGACCCAGAGAATTACGTGCCCACAGCTATCTTCTGAGCTGTCTATATTCGCAAGCAAGATCCGAGGTATTTCATCAAGTATATCCTACCTAAAAAAAGAAAATAATTAATCAGTTTCACTTCAATGTTAACCAGTAAATTAGATTTTTGTAATTTATGTTCACGATACGTTAATTTTGGGGTTAAGTTTATATGAACCGCCATTATTTTTGTTATTTTAGGAATTTTTAATGTTTAAAAATCGAGAGATGGTCTATGATTATAGGAATTTTTATATATATATATCGATAACACGAATAGTTGATTATAGTTTTCTTACAAATGCAGTTTTGGTATTTACGGATAGATGACTCTGATTTAAATATACCGTATAATTTTAAGGTTTCTTTGACCTCATATATGTATATATCACAGAATAACTTGACTAGTATGGTAACTCTCATACGCCAACTCGGACTGCGTTTAGTGACGCCTGATGACTATTCTTCGTACTAAAAAATTATTGGCGGGTAATTTAAATGTTTACTATTAATTGCTCATTTATATTTATGATTCTAAATAGAATAAAAACACATGATTTTGTAAAATATCTTTATTAATTGTGCAAAAATACAAAAAAGGAATAACAACTATGCATTGAATATTGCGTTTTTAGAGACAAATGTGAAAATTGAAGCAATAAAATTCTAGAAATAGGTCGATGAAATATGAGTTCATAAACATAAGTCGGAATATCATTATGAATAACCACAATCTTTTATTAGAAAAGATTTAATTAATTTTAACCAGGTAAAACGATATATACATAAAATAAATTTATAGACTGGTGACGTAAACTTAAATTGTTGATCTAAAACTCGAGAACACTACCTAATCCTCCTTGATCTCTATTCCAAATTACCTTAATCGTTCTACAACAAAAGCTATCAATGTATTTATAAATCCATTCAATCTTTGAATCAATAAAATAATAAGGATACTCTTAAGCATTTGAAGAGAAAAATCACAAAGTTCATTGAAAGCTTACTGTCTTGAATTAATTTCTTTTTTTGTGTTTTATTGTAACCAATAAGCCATATTTCTCCTACATAAATAAATATAATCCCAGTCAAACGAGTCTTGCACAAATGCCCCTATGTAAAATCATTAACATAATATATTTGTCGCAAAATAAAACCACAGATAAATATTCTAAAAAACCAAAGTCTAGTATGTAAACTATAAACATGAAATGTAACAAGTATCATTTCAAGCAAATTTCAATTTGTTTTAAAAAAAATAATAAAAAAACAAAACATGACTGAAAACCTGGTAAGTGCAAATAAATCAGACTTTAGTTTTAACTCGATCGTATACTAGACAAGTGGTTTTCGAATCAAGATTTATTTTTCACATTCCATTTGATTAAGTGATTTTCCTTGCAGGGAGTTTTCTATACAAATTAAAAGATTATTGAGAGTTAAAAGTTAGGTTACCTGATATTTAAAATTATATTACTAATTTAGCATTAGAGAATATATTTCTAGTAATATTTGGTTAAAATTAGTTAAGAGTTTTTCCATTAACATAATAAATTTAGTTTATAGTTTCCTTTCCCTATAATCGCCTAGAAGAAATTCACTAAATAATAAATTTTTAATTTTTCTCCCAAAAATATTTTTGTTATCTAAATCGGTTGTGATTATTTTGTTTGCATTTATTTACTAAAGCCAATTTTTGATTCGCTGTCATTAAATCACTTCCAGATTTGGTTTTGATTTCTTGGGTTCTCGCTCTATGCCCTCGATATTATGCCTCAAGCCCCAATCCATTGACCATAATGGGTTTCACTACGACTTAGTCTTCCTTTCGAAGGAGTTAATTGACATTGTCATACTGCATTAACTAAAAACACTGTATTTACCTAAAATATCTTTGATTTGGGTGGTATATCTTAGAATGTTTACTTTTAACTTACGTGTACATTTTTATGATGTAAGGTGAGATGGGGAAACATTTCTTGATATTATCGATGGATTTGATGCACCTAATAAATATTAAATTTATATTACCATTATAGCCGATTATAGCTGCTTAATTAGATTTAATAAATCACTTGTTTTTCATGTTATGTACTAATCAAAATTGATTTGTAAATATTAATAACTTACATAATAAATGCGGGAGCAATTTTCTTGCTGCAGATTGCAATGCATTGTCTCCAAAAGAATTCTCTAGAAAGTATACCTGGCTTATGCATAACCCTAAATAAATCTTAATTATACACGTCTGCTTACTGCAAATCGTTCGATCAATACATTACCTGGCATATTAAATGTTATAACATCCTTTTCACATTTACAAAACGTGCATAAAACCGCGATGCGAAACGACGTCAGCAAATTTTGTCAAAATGGCGTTAATAAACAAAAAACGAGTGATCGCAGCGCCACGCAGCGCGATTGTCGAGAACAGTCGAGAATAGTGAATGAGCGAGATAGACGACATTAGTACAAATCACCGCTTTTAGGGTGCGACTAAATAATATTCATTGAATTTATATGGAAGTCCCATCTCTCTGGTATATAGGTCTGTAGTAATATTTTTTGGAGAATCCAGCAATAAATTTTAAAATTTATTGGAAGCTCTTTATTATTTCACCAATATTTCGCATAACAGTGCATGCTTCCTCAGGGTCAACTCTGGTAAAATACACAATTATTTTAAAGTTAAAAACGTGGTCAACATAAAAAGTGAGGTTACTTACATTTGAACTTCTTAAATTAAAGTAAGAAACCGACAAACAGACCATAGAATAAGTATAAGTAAAATTGAATTATTATAAGTTATTTAAAAAAAGCATATTAGTTAATAGTTAAAATTTTGACTATTAAATTCACGAAGAAAAGACGAGAGTCTTAAGGCGAATCTGGACGTCCAAGTGTGCGACAGAGATAAATATATCGGAAAAGTATTCCGCGCTTTTTGGGAAAACGGTACGACCGATTTTAAAATTTTAAACTGTATTTGTCTTAAAATAATGTTTGAAGTTGCGCCAACGTTTTAATTTTTTTTATTTTCTATGTATTTAAATTTTTAAATGTTGTAAGTTTGTTGTTAAAAACAATTTCTAAAATCGGCTCAACGGCGCATGTGAAGACCAATGTCTTAATGACAAAACCTTTTAAATTTTTGAATTTGGACTAATAATAACGCCCGAAACAGAAATATTCATTTTTCTTTTTTCCATCAAATGCCGACAGGCCGCCGGCTTCTATCGTAACGCACAGACCGATGTTTGTTTTGAGGACGTATCTACGTACAGATGGTCTGCTATGGCATTACGTAAGGTTTAAATATAAGGATATTCAATTCTGCTTTCAGTACTGTCTTTTTGTGTATTTTACACAACCCAACCTACTTCCTACCTATGTTTTAAATAAGTGAGAAATTCTTGAAATGTGTAAATGTTAATAATAGATAATGTATCTACTTTTTATTAACGAGTCATAATTATAAATACTAAACCACTTCAATAATATCCTTGATGTCAATGGTATTACGAAACAGAACATCAATAAAATGCAAATAAAAAACTGCATACAGCCATTTTTTTGACTGGGTAAAATGTACCTATAAATTACAATTTCTTTTATATCTGCTTAGATTACATACCTTGTATCATAATCATTTATATTGACCGCCCCTAGAATTATTTTTGGATTTTGGCGCACTGAAATACGCAATGACAAAGTAATAAAATGTCTAGGTAAGTAGATATGGAACTTACATTTTGTACAATAGAATTTAAATCTTAGAAGAAGCCTTTTTTCTTTTCGCGCTGATGCGAAGATGCTTTCGCCTTTTGACGAGTATCTTTTATCTATTTTTAGATAATGCGCTTTGCTACTTGTAAGAAAGTAAATATTCTTCATACAATAATTGCAGTGCTAAGTCAGTTCCAGAGAAAAAACTTTAGAGGTACTTGACTACAGGTGTGCGATGTCTGTGTGTGTGTTGAGTGGGGTTTGTATGTTTGTGACAGTGTGTGGCATCCTGACTCATTTATCACAAGTTACCCTATAGGAAATTGTATTGTAAAATCATAGATACAGGTATAGAATAACACTCAATAAAACGTAGCGAATACTCTAGACGATCTTAGCAATAGATTTTGGGCACATGTAATATAGAAGGCAAAACAATTCATACCATTCAAAAAGACAAGAGGTATCTTTCTTTTCGATCTGACTATCGCTTGAGGTTTATTCCTGCAATCAGTGTTCTACAAATGCTCTTCACATTTGTGCATACCTCGAGATAATTCAGTTTTCGGAAAACAGCAGTTACTCAATTTACAAAATAAGTCACTGATTCTACTGATTCATTGTACGGATTATATTATCAGTGCTATAATTATGTATTTCTGAATTAATAGTATTCTTTGTAGCCTAGTAAATCAAATAAAATTACTGATAGTATCTTATTAATTTACATTTTAATTTTGATTTTTCTAAAAAACCATATGAAATAGTGTTACCTTATACATTCAAGTTCATATGACAGACTAACTAATGTTTTGAAAAGATCTGATTACTCGAACCAGTATCATTTCTGTAGCGCACTCAATTCGACGAGTGTGCTACCGTCCTAGTTATGGTTGTTCCGGCGGACGAGATCAAAGAGAAAACGCATTTTCCTCTTTCGGGCGCTATTTGCTATCAGAAAGAAATGAAAAAGAATGTTTTAGTATTAGTAAGGACCGCTGAACCGTCGCCCTTGACCACTTTTTTATTTTTCCTTTTTGGAAGCCAAATAGAACCAAACAAAAAATTTAAAAAAAGAAAATCTAAAAAAATAAAACGTTGGCGCAATTTTAAATACTGTTTTCAAAACAATCTCTTTATGAAATTTAAAATATTTTGATTGGTATGTCTAAAAACAGCGGAAAAAGACCCGCGCCATCTCCTGGAAGAGAATCTAATTAAAAGGCCGTCCAGATTCGCCTTAAGCGTAATATCATAATTTATAGGAGAAATTCATGAACACCTAGTCGTAATTCATTTTGAAACAGTTGGTGCCTAAAATGCACAGTAAAAATTACAAATTTCTTGTCTGAACTTTACATATTATGATGTTCTTAATTTGCTTCAATGCGTTGATTCTCTAATACAATTCTATCATGTATAGCAAACCAACTAGACTGTCTCTTCGTCTCCCGTTTCCACAGGCATATTTACCCATTGTTTGAACTAGCGATGATATTTCACACGGTTAGCACGCAAGCAACGTTTTCACGCTCCTGCTCTCCTTCGCAGACATAATTTCAATAATACTCACACGAGATATGTATTTGCGCACATCTGCTACGCGGGTATTTGTGTTATTGTTTTACCGCTTACCTTCGTCACGTAAGACACCCTCACCTGTACTCGGTACCTCGTAAGATGTATGTCGTCGAAAACCGCGCGGTTTGTTTAGGGCTCTACCGTTTAATTCTGCGGCGCGCACGGAAAATTGGATCACACAACCGAGCGAATTAAGAATGAGGAGACAGAAGGAGAGGGAGAGTGTTTGAGAACGGAAAATCAAGCGACGGGAAGGTTAAATATTGTAACAAGGTCGTAATTAGAACAGAGTTAATTGTTGCGTGACAATCATTCGAGGGAAACTTCACGTCAAGTTCATATCCAAACCTGTTTCAACCAGCTTTACCAGTCAGTCTCAGACGTCTACTTCTTAATACCTATTTCCTGCGAGTAAATTTATTTTCCACCTCTTTTGTTTAGGCTTTCTATTCTGTATAGGGTGAGTAATTGTATGAACTTGCGCTTTACACATTAAGCTAAGCAATGTTATCACAAACAAACATGGTACAGATTTTATAGCAATTTTGATTAGATGATAACAGCCCCAGTGACCAACTATATTGATTTATATTTTATAAATATTTAAAAATATTAAATATTTCTTGAATATTAGTTATATTAATATAATAAGCATAAAATATATTAGGAAAACATTTAAGAAATATATATGTTATGTAGCATTAATAATATTTTATTGCAAATGTTTTCTCAATATATTTTTCATAACTCTGCAAGAATATTTTGCTTTGTATTTCTGTAAATATTTATTTCATATAAAAAAAAAAATTGAATTTTTGCTTTTGTACATTTGGTACGTAGGACGAATAATATAAAATGGGTAAAATATGCATACATATTAAGTAGGTATGTACCTATTTAAAATGATAGTTTACAGATTAAATTAGATAATATATATCTAATATGATTTAATTAGTATCTAAGTTGAGCGCTGTAACTTTTCTATTAATATATCTGCGTTTTGTATTATATTATTTGTAATATTTGTAAGTTGCGAACGTCAACATAACACCTCTATTCATTACGGTGCCGGTGTTATATGAAATAGTATTGTTTATGCGTCTATGGATTAGGTACATAGAATGCATACGCGCACGTGCGTATCATCAACGTTTTCATTCGTTTGTTCGTTACATGTTATAGTTTATAATAGCATACGATTAGGGCAGATTAGGGTTAACTGTGTAATTAATTGTTGCGGGGTGTGTTTTAGTTTTTGTGGTGACTACGAGGTAAGCAAAACTTTGAATATGTCATGGCATTTATAAGATAATTGGAATGCTCAATATGGCTATGTACAGAAATCGTTTAATAATATAATTGTAGGAATTTTATGCATCATATATGTACTGCATCTACCAGATAAATTGCTAGTTGATTTGCTTAAGAGATTCATCTCGGTAGATAAGCGTCATAACCTCAAATAGAGGTTAGATACGTTGTGTTGTTTTATTGTTTGTACGTAGAATGTTTTCAAATATTATGAAATAAAGTAAAAATAAGTATCGTAAGTATTAGGATGTAGCTACCACTCCAATTATTGTAAATGCTCCAAATGTATTAGTAGGTGTTGATAATGTTGTACGATGTTTTATTCATGGTATGATCTAATACAATTGGCATTGTTTTAGAGGCCACAAGGAAACGCCATGAGAGCGCCACTACCGAAGATATGAAAAAGCCATAGGGTTGTACCTGGCACCAGCCAAGGCTAGACTTAAAAATGAGTATTTTTCATTTTTATTGGCTTATTCAAATAAAATGATAATAAATACGTTTGTTTTTTTATTTAGAACACTTCAATTAAAAAATAGTGATTAATTTGATAAACCTTCAGTATGCCTTAAAAGATGCCAGAATTATTGGTTATTAACTTGTATGGTGACTGTGAAAAAACAAGTTCTTGGCTTTTAGACAACTCTATGTATGTTTCAACATTTTGTTATCGGCGTTATACATTCTAAATAACCAAGAACAATTTTAGTTCATTTTGACAAATTAAATAGATTGCATAAAAACTCTCAATTTTCATATAAATAATATTTTACAAATATTTTAGAAAAAATATTGCACTTACATTAATTTTAAAATATGGAATAAATATTTTAATTGAATATTTTATCTATATTTAGAAAAAAATATGAAAAATATATTCAAAAACCTCTCACGAAAAATATTTATAAAATATATTTTTAAAAATATCTATGTAATATTTCTGGCTGTTAGGGAGTGCATTACTTTCATAATTTCTTTTTTTATACAGACCAATTATATTGAAAATCTAATGTTGCAGAAATATACAAGTGATATAAAGTTCTTATTTATATTTATTTATTATGATGTAGTGTAGGAAATTTCCGTTCTTTTTAGCTAACAGAATTAAAATATTGAATAAAAATTTTGAGTTACATTATATTACATTAGGAGAGATAGCGTTCGCATGCATAGAACAAACATCCCGTTCACAACGACCACTAGGGTCTATTGTAGAGTGCATATTATCTTAAAGTTCATCCCACAAATCCAGGGTCTTAAGGAAGCTCAGAATCTTGTTGAATAAGATGGCTTTCAGGTCTCCTAGAGAGAGATCAAGCTTCCCAAATATGAATATCTGATTCCCGTGGCGGCCAGTCGCAGAAGGTGTGCTCAATTGTACACTCGCCCTCCAAACTCTGTCGGTATTCAATATTATCTGAGACCCCAATTCTGTATAGGTGCTTTCCGAATCTGCAGTGACCTCTAAAGACGGAAATAATTGCTTTGACATTTTTGCGGTCAAGTTCAAGTAGTTAGTTGGTTCTAACATGCACTTCTTCGCGTGTGACAATTATTCCAATACTGGATCAATATTCGGTACAGAAACTGATTTTCCATTTAGTTACCGTAGGTGCTGTCTCAATGATAGGTTTTGGTCCCCGGAATGGCTTTTCAGCACTATTTCTTGCAAGGGTATAAAATTGTTAGACGAACTCAAACAGGCATCCCTTTTAGGAATGCCATGCTTCTAGATCTTTAATCTAGATAGAATATAAGGTTACAATACCAGATAAGAAGGACTGGCAGGCAAGTACTCCGGTAAGAGCAGACTCAAACTGGTATACAGGCGGCTTTAAAACGGACTACAGCGTTGGAGTGGGAATATACGCTAAGAAGCCTAAAAAGGCTCTTTCAGTAAGCTTCAACAAAGACACGACTGTGTTCCAAGCTGAGGTTGCTGCAATTCACCACTGTGTCCGAGAAATAGAAAGATGTACCAAACCAGGTAAAAGCGTCGCTTCTCTGACCGTCAGTCCACACTTAAAGCGATTAGCTCCACAAGCGTGGACTCTAAGCTGATTTGGGCCTGTGTAAGCGCCCTAAATGAAGTAGGTACCCAAAGGAAATTAACCTTAGCCTGGGTCCCTAGCCACTCGGGCGTGAGAGGAAATGAGGCGGTGGACGAGCTGGTCAGGCGAAGTTCGTTAAAGTCATTCGTTGGAGTCGAGCCCTCTCTCGGCACTACCAAATCGCAAATTAAAAAATCCATCAATGAATAGATACATAATCAGTCCAGAAAGTGGTGGCAAAAATCACCGGGACAAAGACAAGCAAAAGAGTTCCTAAAGGAGCACAGGCCTGAATTCACGAGAGATCTACTGAATAAAGACAGAAAGACTGTCAAAATGATTGTTGGTCTGCTGACTGGTCACTGTAAACTGAATAGGCATATGTACAACATAGGGCCTGGCAGTTGATGCAACCTGCAGATACTGCCAAGAGGAGGAAGAAACACCAGTTTATATGCTGTGCCAATGTGAAGACCTGGCTAGGACAAGGTTTCTAGTATTGAAGAACCCCGCAGCTAGTAGCTACATAAAGAATCTGCTCTCAAAGATGATAGGCCTAATTAAGAGGGCAAAATTAGAGAGCGTCATCTAGGAAAAAGGGGATCACAATACAGCTGAAAAGGTTGCGGTGAAACAGGTCCATAGGCCACCCCAATCCTAATCTAATCCTAGTCTAGTCTAAAGGGTGTATTACCTCGATTATTCTTACACATGTATTTAATTTTTGTTTGATTCATCCAATTTTTCCTACAATATAGAAACAACCACGTGTGATTCCAGTACCAAGGAATAATAATCCAACGACTTATTCTGATCTCAGGCCTATCAGCTTGCTGCCCATTCTCTCTAATATCTTGGAGAGACTTATTGAACAACAGCTGTGGTGTCACATTAATGACTTTTAATATTCTACCAACTACTCAGTCAGGTTTTAGATCTGGATATAGTTTTGTTACAGATTTATCCAAGATTACAGATGACATTTTTGCAGTCACTGATCTGGGTAATATTACAGGTTTAGTACTGACTTCTCCAAAACCTTTGATAAAATTAATTCTAATTAATTCTACCGCCTACTCAGTCAGGTTTTAGATCTTGATATAGTTTTGTTACAGGTTTATCCAAGATTACAGATGACATTTTTTCAGTCACTGATCTGGGTAATATTACAGCCTTGGTGCTGACTTCTCCAGAAGCTTTGATAAAATTAATCATCCTCTACTGTTATCTATGTTGCATTATATCGGTTTAGATGCTTATGCTGCTCAACTTCTATTAAGTTATTTGGATCGTAGAAATCAGCAAGTAAGTACTAATAAAAGTACTACGTACTTGTATTCTAATGAGGTGTTCCACAGGGTTCTATTTTAGGTCCCCTGCTATATGCAATTTACACTTCGCACATTAATTTTTTCCATAAATTTTCTCCTTCTGAAATTGATGCAACCGTTAATGCAATTAATAGGGATTTACAGCAGGATTCCGCTATTTCGCGGTGCCATTGCTTGAGTCTTAATAAAGATAAGTGGTAGTTCATTAAATAGGATGTGTAGTAATGATTTCGTTAAGCTTCGAATTTGATATTTTGATCGATATCCTGTAATTGGGATAATCTGTTGAACAATAAACATATATTATTATAGGCGAATTTGTGTCACAGCAATATTTAAAAGAAAAACAAATAAAAAGACAACAGCAGCTAACCAAACGGTGTAGAGCTTTACAATTGCCTGAAGGAAAGACCAACTGCCCAAAAAAGACGGAAAATATAAAAAGTTCTGCATTTAGGTTTACAACTCATTCCGAAAATAATCTATTTATAAACAAATAAGGGAATAATTATTGTTAATGATGATATAAACCCAATAACAAGAACTAGTTACACTTTAGGTCAAATTATGCCGTTATAAGAAAATATCTATTAATAAAGGGTCATCTACAATATTACATTTTGAAATTAGAATTCAGATATCCTCTATTGGATGGAACTAGCAGACATAATAACAATACACAATAAAATAAACAATTCTACATTGTTAGACGAGTAAATGGGTTCAATGATGACTTCTATTTCATCTTTAAAAAATACACACATTTTACGAAGAGATAATAGTGCTGTAAAAAGTACTAGACGTTATCTCTGTAATCGTGCTCCTTTCATAAGTTTGAAGCCTATAAGCGGTTGTAAGCTGCTGCGAGCGTGAAACTCGAGGCGTGTTGAACTACATCTCGACCCTAATCAATTCCGCTATCTACTGCAAACGCTAACTTAATATGGTCCTTTCATGTTGGTTATATAATAATAAGATTATTATTTATGAGTCTGGTTTTTTTTTTCGGATCCGCTAATATATTTATTATCTTTTTAATTATAAAAATTTGATTCCCAATGTTAATCCCAAGACTACACCGTAAACAAATACTTTTTCTAACAGTAAGTCAAAAATGTCGATACGTCTGCGACTTTTCCCCACCGCATCGTGGCGATGCGCCTTTCCCCCACCGCTTATGAAATATTTTTAACAGATTACCAGCGATTACACCATTAATCATCGTTATTACGGCTGGTGATGTCACGTACTCATCCTAAGGAGGACATTAAAAAAGTATAAATCATACGAAACACGGAACACGTTTTACGTAGTTTACAAAGTTAGCGTTACGTGTGTAAAACATCTCTTTAACATAAAAGCGTAATATAGCGGCGATTTCCTAACTTAGACAGGGGATGAGTGATGTTTTTTTAATAAGCAATGGGAACTGCGCAAACATGAATGTATATCCACTATATAGATACCTACCGTAAAAGGACAAGCTTCCGTAATTTGTTGGGTGTGTAGAATCCAGAGTCCGGAGGGGATGTACTATGACGTTTTTTAGAAATTGGAACTCAGCCATCTTCTATGAAATCAAATATTTTTTTTTTCGGAACAGATTTAACGAAATTTGCCAAGAAATAGTTATTAAGTACGGAAGATGATGTTTTCTAGGTGATGACCATGCCAGAAAAGAAGGACTGGGAGTCAGGTACTCCGGTAAGAGCGGACTCAAACTGGTATACTGACGGCTCTAAAACGGACTACGGCGTTGGAGCGGGAACATACGGTAAAAAGCCTAAAAAGGCTCTTTCGGTAAGCTTCAGCAAAGACACGACTGTGTTCCAAGCTGAGGTTGCTGCAACCCATCACTGCGTCCGAGAGATAGAAAGATGTACTGAGCCAGGTAAAAACGTCGCTATCTTCTCTGATAGTCAGTCCACACTTAAAGCGATTAGCTTCACAAGCGTGGACTCTAAGCTGATTTGGTACTGTGTAAGCACCCTAAATGAGGTGGGCACCCAAAGGAAACTAACCCTGGCCTGGGTCCCTAGCCACACGGGCGTGAGAGGAAATGAGGCGGCGGACGAGCTGGCCAGGCGAGGTTCGTCAAGGCCATTCGTTGGAGCCATCCCCTCTTTCGGCACTTCCAAATCGCAAATTAAAAAAATCCATCAATGAATGAATACATAATCAGTCCAGGAGTGGTGGAAAAAAAAAATCACCGGGACAAAGACAAGCAAAGGAATTTCTAAAGGAGCAGAGGCCTGAATTCACGATAGATCTACTGAATAAAGACAGGAAGACTGTCAAAATGATTGTAGACTAAATAAGCATATGTACAATGAAAACGGAGGCAATGAATGCGATCCTTAGACTGAAAGCCAACAACCTGTGGCATCCCAACTTCAGGGTGGGAGGACACACTACGGGCACGCTGCTGGACGGGCCATTGTTACAAATGCCCGCGGACAGCATGCCACCCGAAATTATATTTACAGAAAACGTGAAAATCTCCATACCGAACAGAGACCAGGCACGTAGTGAGATCATTGCTAACGAAAACTAGTACACGGATGGATCCAAATCCAGCCAATGGACAGGAGTCGGTATTTGTGGGCCCAGTCCTAATCAAAGGATATTCATAAGCCTGGAGAAACATACAACGGTCTTCCAGGCAGAGGTATTCGCCCTTGCAGCCTGTGCAGAAATAATTGCAAAAGGGGGCTACATGAGGAGGAAAATTAATATAATGACTGACAGCCAGGCTGTCATTAAGGCAGTCTCAAACCCTGTAACTAGGTCAAAACTAGTTAGGGACTGCAAATAATCCCTCAATGCACTGGCACGAGACAACACGGTGTCTCTGATTTGGGTGCCGGGACATGAGGATATAAAGGGCAACGTAATAGCCGATGAACTAGCCAAGGAGGGCTCTAAGAGACACTTCATGGGTCCAGAGCCCGTATGTGGGATTACTAAGGATTCCGCAAGAAGGGAGATCTGGACCTGGTTAGATAAAGAAAGTACAAAGAAATGGAGGTCGACTGAAGGTCAACTCCATACCAAAACGCTGATAGAGGATGGGGATGGTAGTTTCTCCGATAACCTACTCAAACGCAGTAAGAAAGAAGTTAAAACCATTACTGGGTTGGTAACTGGACACTGTCCTCTGAAAAAGCATCTATACAACACAGGCCGTGTAAGCGAACCGTGGTGTAGAAGATGCGAACTACAGGAGGAAACGAGTTTACATGTAATCTGCACTTGTGAGGAACTTAAGGTACTTAGGCAGAAGTACTTCGGGAGAGATCTATTGGAGCCCTCGAAGGTCCTCAAGTTTCCACTGGGCAAGATACTGGGCTTTGTAGAGAACACCAAGCTACTTGAGTGGAAATAAGAGAATCAATAGGGATGGTACAATGAGCACTAAGCTCAAGTGCCCGGACATCAAGTGGTCACCCTAACTTGAATGAATGAATGAATGAATGAAGCATATGTACAATATAGGCCTGGCAGATGATGCAACTTGCAGATACTGCCAAGAGGAGGAACAAAGACCAGTTCATGTGCTGTGCCAATGTGAAGGCCTGGCGAGGACAATGAGAACAAAAAAGGGCAAAAGTAGAGAGCATCCTCTAGGAAATCTAATCTAATCTAATCTAATCTAGAAAGAAGGGGATCACAATAGATCTGAAAAGGTCGCGGTGAAACAGGTCCATAGACCACCCCAATCCTAATCTAATCTAATCTAATCTAGGTGATGACCGTTTTAAGTTAAGTTGTCAATACAAGTTGGCCAGAATTGCACGAATTTCATGGATGATAACAGCAGAAAGCTCTACACGGGTACGGGGCTTTAAAAAAAAAAACCAGGCTCTGAAGCATCACCACAGAAAGTAGTCGCAGAAAGGCAGATCAGGTGATCTTGAAGGCCAATAGATGTCCCCGCGTCGCGTCGTGAAGTTACTGGCCCTAGGAGTAGCTGCTTTAACAAAGCCATAAACTCCACTGAAGTATATCAAATTGCCATCCCTCTTTCTGTAAAATTGCCTTGGTACTGGGAATACGACGTCTTTATAGTGAAAATGTTCAGGAACTAATGCTTTGTGATGACATAGCAATTGTAGCAAATGTTTGTGTAGAAAGTTCCAACTTTGGTAGTAACGTTCAAATACTTAAGACAAGAGACATAAATGAGACAAATATAGCTTATTTCTCCACTAAACTTAAGAATGATGATTTTAATATGATGTATTCAAAATTCAAAATTGTTATCATCGCAGCAATCAAGATCGAATATTATAAATTCAAAACTATTTCCTTACACCGCTCTGTAAACCACTTCATTGTAGGTATCAATTGCTGATTCTCCATACATTCTTCTTCTAGGCAGTGTAGCATATCCACTAAAAAGTAGAATGCCAAAACATAATCTTATTTTATCGGAAGGCATAAAGGTTAGTATTTTTAACTCGATTGGAAGCTTGTTATTTTCAATGCTAGAATACACTGATCACCTAATTCAATTTTATATCATCATTAGCCCCATCATAATTTAGTGATTTTTTGCAAACTTTACTGAATAATTGACAAAGAGATATCGTCTTCATGTCGAGGTGGTCAGAAATTTGGGCTTCAGCAATAACAGTGCCTGTCAGATTGTTGACGGACAAAATATCTTCATTGCCGGAATCTTCGTCAAGGACGCCATCACAGGCATTTGTCGGTGGCATCATGATTACACCCACTAGGGTGTTATCACTATCATCATCCTCTTCGAGACTGGCCAATAATGATTGATGTAGAGTCCAGTGAAATAAAAACATATTTCATAAAATATTCTCGTCGTTCTAAGAGAACACCATTTAAGAAGCCAGTACCATTGTCATTACAATATTATCATTTGAGTAAATAATTAGAAGTCTAAGAAGGTCAATTCTCCAAAAATAAAGACTAATAGTATACAGGGTGTATCAGATATAGAGGTAAATATAATAATATGTGGCAACTGTAATCATATACAATCAAAAAGTCTTGATGCACAGGGGGTCTATCTGTAAGCATTAACGAGAAAAAAAAATGTTTTATAAATGCCGTGGGCTAGAGCCGCACCTGTGTCCAATTAAATGCTGTCCCGAGTATATCCCCACATACCACTATCATTCAGCCATTACCGCTGTTAGTTTTGTGTGGATCGCCGCTTGGAGTGCAAACCACTTCGAACATTTTATTTAAATTCTTCCCGTCTCGAAAAACGATCCTTTTCAGGACCATCATGATTTCATATAAAGAAAATCGGAAGCTTGATGCATCGGCAAAAGCGCGGGAATGTATAGATAAATAGTAAAAAAAGGCGTGTTTGCAAATTTTCTGTATCTACATTTATTTCTGTATAATTCGATTCAATTCATTTTGCGTTATATGATTAAATAAATCCAAAAAAAAATAACTCAGATTCATGTGGTACCGTTTATTAACAACTAACTCTTGATTAGACAAAGCGAAAAAAAATATTTACGTTTTTTGTAACTACTGAAGTCGCATATGCGGTGAAACTCGAACGTCTTATCAGGATATTAAAAATAATACTTTGTAGACTTACGTAGAATGACTCTTAACAAAAAAGAAATGTTTATTTTATAAAAAGAAAAATTTAAAATGCCACACTGGCCGATTGGCCTTATTTAATTCAGAATGACGTTAAATGAACTTACGGCATACCATTAAGAATAATACTAAATGAGTGCAATGCATTTATACATAATACCACGTTTAGCGGGTGCTTAACATGACGTTTCCTTGCATCAGGCCCGGACTAAAGAATTTTTGGTTCTAAATTTTACTTTTTTATTTGATACACCCTGTATTATCACAATTTCAATACTCACCCCAACTAATATGATATCCACTAGAGAGTTCATGGTCTTCGTTTATCGATCTTTGCTGCGTGTTCACACACTCACAATCAGTTGTAAACTAAGCATGTCAAAATTATTGCTTTCTTCTATTCTACTAAGAGAACAACCCAATGTCCTACTCTCAGAGCTTTACTGCTGTGCGTTCTGTAATAGGGTAATATACATTTTTTTTTTTAAATTAAGTATTAAAATATATAGGCACAATACTAAATGCTGTAATGAAAAACGTTTGTATCAAAAATCGAAACGTATAAAAGAAATTTTATTATAAGAAAGTTTTCATTGTAATATACCGTATACGCAAAAAAGTACACAAATATTCTCCATCAAAATGAAAATTGTGCATTTTTAAGAAGATTCTAGGAATATTCTGTGGTGCTTATGTTCGGGAGATTTCATTAAGAAATGAGTAATTAAATGTTTATGAAAAAAAAAAATCATCATGTGTAGATTATGAGATCAAAAAAGTTAAAAACTCTTTGTTAGATTCCTAATCGACGTTGAAAATGTTGCGCTGTTACGTAACAAGGCTCAAGTAAAAATCAATGCCCTATCCATTGCCAAACATCTGCAACCTATATCTGCTCAAACACGAATAGATTCTATCGCCTCTATAAATGTACACATTAGCTAACATATTTATCGTCCCAAATTTGCATAGTATAGATTTTTCCCCATATATACCGAAGCAAATACACGGCACATAATGGCAATAATAAACACTAGACTTTCAACCCGCCACCGTGGGCGGGCATTTCACTTTTAGCGGCGTCTTTCTTGCACTCATTGGACTATAGCAATTTACGCGAATCCCCACAGGAACTAACTCACACATACACAAAACACATTGACGCCGGTATACTCACTCACGCACGTGTAATCAAATTTGGTCGTTCTAACAGCGTAGAGGTGAAACAATAAATTCCGTTAAAAAAAGCCCGCGTAAAAATT
Source organism: Protaetia brevitarsis (assembly GCA_004143645.1). Lineage (NCBI taxonomy): Eukaryota > Metazoa > Arthropoda > Insecta > Coleoptera > Scarabaeidae > Protaetia > Protaetia brevitarsis. The sequence continues at coordinate 2,572,052 of RXPK01000199.1, forward strand.
TCCGAACGGTAAAAATTTCCCCAAAATAAGTAACCACAAATATTTTGAATGTAAATAGAGCCGTTTTACCCCTGCATATTATGGACGGAAAACGGGCTTTTTATCTCTGCTCCTACCGCAAAGTAGGCGACCGAAATAACGGTTCCTTATGATAATTTAATTCTCTTTTTGTGTATCGTGAAAATATTGCTCAATTCGTATAATAAATCTTCCCGTGGCAAATTCCCCTTGACGGTATTTTTATAACTTTATTTTCGGGGCAATTTCCGCAATTTTGTTTATTTTCTGGTTGAATCGAAAGAGGAAGCTTGAATATGAAATTATTTACACCGTAACCTGGCTGTAAGAAAATAAAGCAATTCTTGAATGTTGAAGTATGTAAAATAAGAAAAGAGAATATCTATATAAATACGAATACTGCACTTAAGTGTGTTACCTAATGGGGTGTTTACGTATTGCTGTAGTTTAGTTTACCCGCGTTACCGCTGTTTGTATTTTAAGTTGCTTAGATTTTGTCTTGTTTACTCCGTTTCAGCCATGGATCAATTTACAGAGAAATTTTCATAATTATGTTTAGTTTGTTTTAAATTTAGTTAAAGAGTTAATTGCTTAATTTATTTAATTAAGTGTTAAGTTTTTTTTTTAAATTTAATTCCATTCATTTAGATGTCTAGCATTTGCTATGTAACGAAAACGGGTTTTTCCTATCTGGAGACTTTTAGGGATGGCCAGCCCAATTTCTAATAAGACAAGGCCAAATTCCGTCTCAAAGATAACCCACACCTGCTCTTTTGAGCGACCAGCCACTGCTGGAAAGCAAACTTTTTGTTCGGTAGCGATTGGTTTTAGATTATCTAGCCAAAGATGCTCTCCAACAGCGTTTTCCTCGGTCAGTCGAAGCAGGGCCGTTAGTTAGCCTAAAGATTGTTGACTTACCCTTCTCGTCGGCTTCCTCTTTCAAGATTAACTTTCTTTTGAAATGACGAAATAATAGAACGACTTATATTTTACAATTATTTATTGAAAATTTTGAGACTTTGAAATTAAACTAACAAGCTACACGATTAAATGAAATAACAAGAGATTAAAAAAAAAGTAATCCAAATCACAATTATCTTAATAAATATTTTACAAACTATATTGATGTTTAACATAAGCAAAAGTAATTTTACTACAAAATTTATTTAATAAGGGAGAGAGAGAGAGCGAACGAGTTACGATTTTTATGTATTTGCATTGGTTAGTTTCAAATTTTAAACATCTTTCCAGCCGTTGTGGGAAAAATAATTCTTCACGTAAACCAAATTTTAGGCACAAAACTTTGCACAACACTCACAATCTTTTTAAGCCAAGAAAAGGAGGGAATTTTCATGAATTTAATCATAAATCAAAACACCTTTCGAGGAAAGCTTGTGCTTCCTGTTCTCGAATTTTAAGCGTATTTTGATTGCAAAAACTAAGATGAGAAGTTTTAATTTTAAGATTTAGAAACGCCCGATACGAAGTTAGAGACGAGTGCTTTTACTTTAGCTGTGACGAGACCACGAATTAATCCCTCAACACCGCTATGTTAAGGGTTTTTATAAACTCTAGTTGTGACGTCATTTTGCACCGATAACTAGTTCGGCCTCTCTTCACAGAAGGGCGCAAGTATGACCGAAGGCGTTATTTTTCTGACTTTCAGTCGACCTACTGATAGCGTAACATGGGAATTGGCGACCGGTGTTTAGATAACATACATTGGACAAGGTAATATATAACATACATTGGACAAAGTAATAGATAACATACAAAGCATTACCATGTTATTTTAATTACGCGCCTTTAAACAAAGATTGACTGTTGTCTCCGGCGAGGCAGGCGCTTGCTTTTTAAAAAAAAATGCCACGGTACTTATCAACTACGCATTAAGAAAATGAATTTAAATTCTCGCATTATACAGGATGGAATTTCGAATTCTTACAGCTAGCTCTATTCAATGCGTTTGCTACTAGATTTTGTCGGTAAATTGTACGTTTGCGTTATTGTTGTAAGAAAAACGATTGTAGAAGTTTGTTCTAGAGTTCCTTGGTTGACTTTAACGTGACTAGATGTATTTTTAAATCTTTGCTGCCATTTTGTAATTCTTGAGATTTTGAGATTTGATTTCTGTAAATATTTTGTCCATCAAGGAATTCGCATTATAATAATTGTTATTATATTGATGTGTGCACATTATAGATATAAGATCTTTTATTATTTTTGTTCGGGAAGATATATTTTCAGTTTAATTTTTCTCATTATGGTTTAAAGAGTAATTTTTTTCCGTTTTTCTATTTTGCTGATTCATTTCTATTTTATCAAACACCTCGATTGGGTGAGTAGAAGCATTGTTCTTGCTTTTAGTTTTAAACTTTTGTAAATTTCTAGTGTTTGTCCACGAATTTATTTTGTTTTAATTTGAAACCACGTGGATTGAATTAGTATATTTAGGAATATCTTCCTGAACAAACAAAACTTTTGCTTTGTTTAGGAAATAGCATTGTCCTGTTGTAATTTAGAATCAAGTGCAGTTTTTTATTTTTGGCCAGAACCTTCAGTTCACGGTTTTTTTTTTCTGCCACTTTGTAATTTAACCCATTTTATAAAATAAATTTTAATTGTTAATTGTGTTCGTTGGATTAAAAATTCTGTTCTTTTATTTTTTTAATTAAACCTTTTCAATTTTTGGGGTATTTAAGAAAGTCAGATTTCATTCACTCACAATTTACTTTTCGTGGTTAGATTCAAGTTTTAATTCGCGAGGGTATCTCTGAGGTTAATTGTGCTTTTGCGTTCAATTTTGAAAATTTTATCCGTTGAGCTAACTATTTTAATTTTCTATTTCATTTTAAAATTTCAGTTTTGCATTTTCAAGGCAATCAGTACACAGCAATATGTACACATTCACTTTGCGTTACATATTTTTGTATGTCTTGTAGTTTCTTTGGGTTTTAAGTCGATAAAGTAACACAGTTATAACTATAACTTCATTGAAGTTTTATTTTATTCCTTTGCTACTATCGTTTTGTTGTTTACAATATAAGTTTGTCAGATAACTATTTTTAATTAACTATAAAGCAATGAAATAATATTTATACAGACTATATTAAAGTTTTATTGTTATAGTTCGGTACTTACATTATTTTTTAATCGTTTCGTGAATGTGCATTTTTTAAAAAAAAAGCCGATGTGTTAAAATGTTTTCATGCTATTCTCAATTTTTTTAGAATAAAATGAAACTAAGTTAAAATTTTAATAATTTGTGTTGTTTCAGTTTTAAACGTATATTTGACATGTTAATGTATACGTACATACATTACAACAACCAACCACGAATAATGTCAAACTCCGATAATACTTTCACCTAATAAATATGTATTAGTTCCATCTGTCCTGATCCAGAATTGGTTTTAATTTTAACCATAACTTTTTATATGTTTTTCGAATATTTATTTCGTCAGAAATATGTTACCAGTTAAAAATATTATATTGTAAAGAAAAAAAGGTATAACGCGAACGAAATATTTTAATGTATTGTATATGAAGGTTGTGAAGATACTAAACATAACGATATAAGCCAATATATAAAAACTTTTTGAAAAAAATTTCTTAAACAGATTGTATAGCAGTAACACATAAAAAGTAATAAACACTATGAGAAAGATGTGCATACAGATATCTTCCTTGGACAGAAAGAATAAAGGAAGGTTTTTTAAATTATTTCATTTGATTATCCAGCTTTTCCAAATCTGTTTAAAATACTTTAATTCACCAAAACGTAGCTAACGCCTTTTTTACACCTGAATGGCAAGGTTTATCGGAATAAACGCAGACGAGTTGAATTTCCCAAAACTTGCCATCAATTTATTTCATCCCAACGTATTTTAAAGCCCACCGAAACGTAAAACGATCGTTATCCAAGCGGAAGCGTTGTTCCATTAATCAAATTTCAAAAACCAAAAGTAAAATAATGCTAGATAAAAATGGAAGCCATGCCGACCAACCACTTATCCGCACTTAATTTTTATTCCCGCTTGAATTACCGTAATTTACAATTCGTACCGCTTCACAGTCGAGCAGAATGATCTAATTATTGGCAAAAATAGAAATATTTGTGTATATGGAATAACTTTGTTCTAACTTTTGAATAAACACACCGCTATTTTAAAAAGTACATTTTTAGATCTATATTGCCTGCTTTTAAGAATAGTTTACTGTTTTTGTTAGAGTTGGCTCGAATTTCATTTAGATTGCATCCACTGACATATGCTTATGTGTATTTATTTAGTCAATTATTTATTGTATAACTTATTTATTAGTATGGACTTATTAGTGCTTAAAACTAAATTCCGGCTCTATACAGAGTGAGAAACCGAATGTGACCACCACGTGACCACAAACATCATAGAAAAAGTATATTTTTTTGTTTTACTGTTTACTGTCCTGCTTATTGTTTACGTTCTGTCATCTGATATTTATATTTTCCAAATTAAATAATAAAAACATCTATTTATTGGAATCATAAAAAAATATTTCATATTTCCCAAAAGACCAAAATAGGCCTTCCTCTGGCCTTGAGTCACGTCCAAATTTAGTATATAATGTAGTGATATTAATATCTTAGTCATTTAACCTTTTAATTTGTTATTTTAAAGAAGTTTTAGTTGTCACTCACCGGTTGGTAAACAAATTTAAAATTAATCTTCTTTTCCTTGAAAACACAAGAAGTACGAGAACGCTGGATAGCGTCGATGAACAAAGGAGTTCAGTTTTCGTCGATTGCTATTAGAAGGCAGACCATTGTTGAGGATTAATTTCACATTTTTTTTTGAAATAACTATTTCGTGAAAAAATTGGATCAGGTAATTGCAAAACAGTTCTTTTTTTACATAGAAGAGCTTACCATATCACAAGATTCATAATATCGACGTTATATTTAAAGAAATTCCTAGTTCAAACTCAATTTCAAAATTCCAAAATGGCGAATTAACAAATTCCAGAAGATTTTCTTCTTATTATCCCGTCCCTGGAAAATCCCAGTTTTTCCAGTTACCAGAATTCAAAACCTTGCCTTTCGTCTGAATTTCAAAAACATAGACGAATCCCTCAACTTTGTCCAGTGATTAGCTAGCTAGAGGTTAGCTATGCTTGTTGCCTTTAACGAACTTCATTCCTAGTTTAATTAGAATCAAAGATTAATTTACACATTTAAATATTCGGTAGGACTTATCCCGCTATATATACCCCGCTATAATAACTGCCAACCAGTTTTCTTGAAATAGTAAATAAGATGTTTAGAGTTTAGAATAGTTTAAGTTATGATCATAACCAGTTAAATACAGAAAACTGTACAGGAAACTGTAAAAATCAGAATTTATTCTTTAATTTAGTATTATAATAAAAAATATTTATTAAGCATTTGCTGCATGTTTATATTGTTTTTTTTTAAGAAAATAAGAATATTGTTTATTTTTATTGTTAAGTAAAAGGTTTGTTTTAATTTGTTTCATTGACTATGGCGTCGGCAACCCAAGTCACGGCCCTGTAAAGCAATTTTCTAACTTGTTACGTGTTGAAAACACCTTTTCTTATTTCTCCAACTGTACACTTCTTTTCTGAATTTATCCAAGTTCCTTGACCTTTCCTAGTTACCGTCGCTATTTACTTATTTTGTATAACGTCACGTTTAACCTTGAATTTGTTTTTTTGTAATGTACCGCTTTATTTGTGACCTTTTTCAAAATTCTTAAATTGTCAAATTTTAACATATATTTAGATGCTTTGATAACGTAAATTTCATTAAACTCCGTTCATAATTAGCTCCGAATTTATTCATTTTTGTTAATTGTTGCACCTTTCTTTGGTGCGTGCTGTACTTGAAACGTTAGAATTTCGCATAATCTCGCACATCTGCATGTTGTTTATCTTCGATACTCGAATCCTATTGGCCACTTAATGGCATACGCGGGAACTAGATTTCTCTACCCTTCGGAACTTCACTTAGACGCTAGCCCGCTAAGAGTGCCGACCTAAGAGTCTAATAGGCGACGCCCTGTTGCAACCTTTTCGACCTAATTTACCCGTTTGGTAACCCCTGTGGGGGGATCTCCGGTCGTAAAGAATCTACTCCTTGGAAGCCGTTTGAGTTCCTGTGTTTGGACTACGAAGCCTTCTTTTTTTGGAGCCCGCCGACGCGGATTTTGCAAGCCACGCCGCCTACGTCGTCCCTGGACCCGGACCTCCTTTCGACATCTTTCTACGCTTCTATTTCTTCTATTTCTACCCGCCCCTGGTGGTGGACTATCAACCCTCGTGCATTGTTTGTGTTACATGTAAGTAATTTTAAGAGTTATTTGCTTGTATATTTGTAGTAACGAACTACCATTGATATATTAATAATTTAACGTAGTTTTTTGTGTTATTTATATTTCGGTCTTTGATATCATAATTCAATTTAACTTAATTCTTTTCTTTTCTTTTAATCTAGTCTTTGCGGTCATTGTCAAAATTTAATGTAACTTGTGAAATCATTTTGTTGAATTGTTGCTTTATTTATCTTTTCACATTAAAACCAATGGTAGGTCGTAGTCATTTGCATGCTCGATCGAGTACGTAGATTTGATGTTATTGTTTCTTAATAATTTTACCATTTTGTTGAATAATAACCCGGCACTACGGGGTCTTCTATCTCTACCGGGATTAGCCAATGGGGCTCTTAATCCCATCGTCCTGTTCTGGACGGAAAAGAATCGCTCCGTCCTACTTTATTGCTTGTTGGGACCCTTTTCGCTAGGGTGGCGCCATCCCGTCGCGGCGGAGATCGAGAGCCGTCAGAGCGAACGAAAGCCCAGCTGGGGAGCACGAACCGAGTCACAGCAGAGGCGAAGCGTACCGTCGTCTTCTTCCTTCTTCTCTCTTCCTCACGGAGTCGAGACTTGAAGAGTTGGGTGACTTGTAGCTTTTGTTTTTTTTTTTTTTTTTTTTTTTTTTGTTCCTTTTTTTTTTTTTGTTTTTTATTATTATTTATTTTTTTTTTTTTTTTTTTTTTTTTTTTTTTTTTTTTAATTTTTTTTTTTTTTTTTTTTTATATATATATATAATTTTTTTTTTTTTTTTTTTTAAATCTATATATATATCGCAGGAAAACCGCTCCAAAGCCACATAGCAGTCACTAAAAGTTTTGTCTCGTTCTCTTTTATTATTTGTCTAGTTCTTTTTTTTTTTTTTTTTTTTTTTTTTTTTTTTTTTTTTTTTTTTTTTTTTTTTTTTTTTTTTTTTTTCTCAAAACATTACAGATTATTTGTCATGGGAAAGAGAAGCTATATCAAAATAAGTTGTGCAAGTCAGATACAATCTAAGTAATGTCCTGGCTCAGGACACAGTCATGCCCATCATCTTTTTTTTTTTTTTTTTTTTTTTTTTTTTTTTTTTTTTTCTTTCTTCTTTTTTTTTTTTTTTTTTTTTTAAATGCATGTAATAGTTATATCTATATGTGTGTCTGTTTGAAAGCATGATCATGCCCCGAGTCGGTTACAAGTGTACTCTAGTGAGTTGTACTGGATGGAGACATACTATTTTTTTTTTTTTTTTTTTTTTTTTTTTTTTTTTTTTTTTTTTTTTTTTTGACCAGTGCAACTGTGTAAAGAAATGTAGGTTGAGGGGTGTAAAGAGCCCGTAGTCAAATAACGTATAGGAAATAGGGTGTACAGGGCCCTTTGTCTATTTGAATAGGTATAAAGGTATAAAGAAAAAAACAATCGGGTGTAGAAGGCCCTTCGTCAAGTTAGGTGTAAAAAGAAGTAAAGATAAAAACTGGTGTATAGGGCCAGGGGGGGGGTAGTGATAGATCGTGTATAAATAAAAATTTAAATAAGTAAAATAGAAATAAAAATGGTGTAGAGGGCCATGAATATAAATAATTAATTAGTTAATTAATGGTAATTGAATAATTTAAAATATAAATTGGACACACAACATTTAGTGTGCTGTCCTAGGGTTAAAATAAAACTAAAATAAAACTGCGCGATTACGTTAAGGTCATCGCGCTGGCGCCACGGCACAGGGCAGGCGCCTCACACTCACCCTGGGGGGGGGACGGTCCTGCGGGTCAATGATATCTCTGATTAGGGGTTGTCTACCAGGGCCGCCCTCCCCCAGGTCCCACGCGCAAGCGCCGCCAGGAAGGACTCCAGCGACTCGACCCCAAGGTCTCGTCTCAACTGCTCATTCCTAACAAACCAGGGAGCCCCGGACATGGTCCTCAGCATCCGGCTCTGAAGGGCCTCAAGGGTCCCCAGGTGACACCGAGATACCGAGGACCACACCAGGGCCCCATAGGTCAACAGTGGCCTCATCATCGATTTATATACTAAGATTTTCGACCTGAGGTCGAGCCTACTGGAGCCAGACAAAAGAGGCATTAGCATGTTCCTGGCGGCCAAGAATTTGGCCTTTATGTGTCTAATGTGGGACGCGAATGTAAGGCGCCTGTCCAGGTGGAGCCCCAGGTACTTAACCTCGGGCTCCCAGGACAGTCTCGTGCCGTTGACGCGGATGAAGCCCGCTGGCGGTCTCGTCCATTTAGTAAACCTCACCGCCACGGACTTCGACTCGTTGATGGAGAGTCTCCATCTGGTAGCCCAGGATCCGAGGCCGTCCACCGCCTTCTGAAGGCGACGGAGGACCATGGCCTCGTCCCGCCCGGCCGAATAAACGGCAGTGTCATCCGCGTAGGTAGCCACTGCCGTACCTGACTCAACTGGCATGTCCGACATATAGATCAAAAATAATTCAGGCCCAAGGAGGGAACCCTGAGGGACTCCCGCCACTTGGGCCCGCGCTTCGGATAGGTCCCCCTCCACTCTGACGGAGAGGGACCTGCCACTAAGATAGTTCTTTACTAGTTTAATTATGCGCGTACTAAATTTTAAGTTATACATCTTATAAATTAGCCCTTCATGCCAGACACTATCGAACGCTCTGCTAATATCCAAGAACACCGCCCCAACAACATCACGGCTCCCGAACGCATCTCTAATGGTCTCGGTCAGCCTCAGGAGCTGGAAATCCGTACAGTAACCTGCACGGAATCCAAATTGCTCCCGAGGCAAGACCCCCAGTTCTTCGGTTTCTACGCGTAGTCTTTTTAAAACGACCGACTCAATGATCTTAGATACGCTCGAGAGGAGACTGATGGGCCGATAGTTCTGTGGAAGCTTTGCGTCCTTGCCAGGTTTTGGAATTACTACAACCACCGCGGCCTTCCAGCACGCGGGGAAGTGAGCGGTGCTGAGCACTCCGCTCGCGATCGACGAGAGGCCCCTGATCACCGAGGGAGGAAAGCGCCCTATCATCTCGTTAGTGATGTTATCGAGACCCGGCGCCTTCCCCCTCTTTAGGGATCTTATGACGTTCTCTATCTCCTCCTCCCCGACGGTCACGTGGTCGGGAAGAGGGAGACTGTCGAGGTTGGCCCATATCCGGCCTACCGCTTCATCCAGGTCCTCTGCGTCTCTATCGTCAATGGCTGCGTTCCGAGCTTGTCGGAACACTTCGCCTAGGTGCTCGGCGTGAGCCTCAGCTTTTTCAGCAGCCCCGTAAACGAGGCCGCCCGCTCCTTGCAGGGGACGACTAAGTCTCCCCCCCTCCCTTCTGAGGGCCTTAGCCAGCTTCCAGAGGGAGTTATCTTTCGTGGACAGAGAGCTAAGCTTCTCTGCCCACGATGCTTGGGCGAAGTCCGCGAGGCCCCGCCTGACGGCTCTTATAAGCTCGTTGGCGCGGGCCTTATCGCGTGGACAGCAGGTCACACGAGCCCTGCTGACCGCCCTTCTTTTTTCGGTTATGAGGTGCCTGAGTTCGCTAGGTATCCAACCCTGTCGTCCGGCCTTCTCAGGAACCCTGTGTGTAGCCCTTACGTGACAGTCGTTGATGGCTCGGAGGAGCCTATCAACTTCGACGTCAACGGCCTCGGAGGTAGACAGAGAGTCAGAAGGGGGGTCGTAACCCGCTGCTAGCAGGTCACGAAATACGCCCCAGCTGGTTCTCGTCCTTGGAGGCGGGCCCGCGGCGGCCCCGCCACCCCCCAGTTCTAATAGAATGGGGTTGTGGTCCGAAGACAAGTCCCCCAAGCTACGGACGGACAACGTCCCACGGTAGTTAACCGTGAGAGCGATGTCCAGGATGTCCGGTCTGGTGCCAATGCGAAAATAGGTGGGCTCTCCAGGAGAATGGACCTGCCAGTCCTTCTCCTGGAGAAGCCGGTGAAGTTCGGTTCCGAATTTGTTAGTTGACCTACACCCCCAGAGGGGGTGTTTGGCATTTAAATCACCGGCTACCAGGACCGGATCATCGCCAACTCCGAGCATAAGGGAGACATAATCCTCGGACGAAAAAGCCCTTGTGGGGGGGGCATAGACCGAGACAATGCGACAAGTCGCATGCCCGGGAATTGAGACCATAACCGCGGTCGCCTCCAAGGACGCCAGCGTGGGTACAGGCCAGATAGCGTGCCTGATACCGGCCTTAACAGCCAGTGCAGTGCCACCCCTCGCTCCTGTAGTACGATCGTTGCGGTACACAGCATAACCCGGGATCTTAAAACGATCTCCGGGCTTCAGCCATGTCTCGCTCAGGAGTAAGATATCGATCTCATATCTGCTCAAGGCCTCCGAGACCTCGAGTCTTTTTTCCCTAACCCCGCAGGCGTTAAAGGCCAAGATGTTTGCGCCGACGATACGGTTGTGAGCCATCATCGGCGCTGGCTAGGAAGCATCTCTTTAAGCTGGACCACTACCTCCCCAAGCGACTGCGCAAGTAGTTGAAGGGTATGCAAAACTGTTGTTAAATCGGAACCACCCCCACCCTTAACGGCCGAGGGGGGACCGTTCGATGATTTAGTCTGAGGGGTAGTGGCCACACGTGGCCTGGGGTCAAGGGTGACCCTTCGGCCAGCCTGAGAAGACCCCGCTCGCGGGGTAGAGGGATTAGACGTCGCTGCCACGTTCGAATAGGAACGGCGGGCTCCTGACATTTGACGCCCTCCCAGACGGGTGGCGTCAGAACGGATAGGGGTCGGCCTCGGACGTGGGTACCTGGGGCACCCCCTATAACTTGCCGGGTGAGGTCCGCCACAGTTGGCACACTCTGGCGGTTCACCCTTTGGCTTAGGGCAGTCGGCGGCCCTATGAGCCTCGCCGCATCGCACGCACTTCGCTTCAGCGTGCACCGGGTCTGGAATGTCCAAACCTCTGGCACCTGAAGCATTGCCCTAACGTAGGACGCGACCTCAAAGCCTCGACCGAAACCTCAAGGCGACCGGCCATCTCCCTGAGGTTGTAGATCGTGGTCTGTGCCCGCGGCAATCTAACGATCACCATGGGCATCGGGCTCCGGTCGTTCCCTTTTTTCATGCGTATTACCCCCAAAGGGGTAAAGCCCATACCTTCTAGGTCCCTATGAACATCCTCAACGGCGGCCTCAATGGGAATACCCCCTGATGACGACGTTGAGGAGCTTCTCAGACGGCAGCTGGTATGTGTGGTAGGGCATCTTTTGTTCCGTAAAGAACTTTGTGATGCCCCTGAAATCTCGTTCCGTTGCCGGATAGATACGGATACCATCCGCTATGTTTTGGGCCTTAGTGTGTACGAGGTTCATCCTGCGAAGTTCGCTAGACGTCTCGTACCACCTGCCCTTATCCCTAAGGACGATAGGGGGCATTTCGTCTGGGAGCGGTGGACCACGCCCTCCCGCACCCGCGCCTGGCCGGGGGCCAGAAGGTCCTGCACCGGCCGTTAATTTCCGCGGAGGACCCGCGTCGTTTGGTTGAGGTTTAGCCTGCGTTTGTTTTTTGGGTGACTGGGTTAATGGTGCTACCATAATTTCATCGAGATCATTTTTATTGTTATTCTTTTGCACATTCGCATCTTTTTGATCTTTACTTTCGCTAGATTTTGGTTTATCTTTCTTTTTGCGCTTTACCTTAGGGGTTAGCGTACCGCTGTGGTTCCTTTTAACAGCCCCTCTTTTAATGTCTTCAGCGGCCTTCTCTTTATCGTTGATCATAACAGTGGTAATTAATTTATTGGAGGGCGATGCTTGACGCTTATCTGCATCTACGCACTGAACTACACTGCGCATAAGAGACGAGTCTGAAAAACTCTCATCGTCGCCCGTGGCTCGCTTTTCGGGTACGACAATTTCTTTAATGTTAACTTTCTCTAAAAGCGTGTCGAGTTTAAACGTTAGAATCCTAATAGTCTCTCTTAATTGCTTATTTTCCTCCTCCAATGTGAGACTAGTCTCCATTGGGGAGGACTGCGCTAAAGTATTATAGGGGAGCTTTATTTCCCCGTCTAAATTCCCCTTATCTATTATAGTGATGTTGGTAGCCCCGTTACCCGGTGAATCCGGTAGCGGGGTGTCCACAAACGTGGGCTTATTAGTTTTAGGGGGTGTTCTATACAAACTCATTACTTAATATTTTTATTATAATAAGAGGGGAAAAGATAAAAAAAATAAAAAAAATATATGGAAAATAAATATATATAAATGACTAATTGCGCGTCGCTACAGCTCCAAGGAGCAAAAGACCGGGTAGCGGCAGAAAAAGCCACCCCCGGTCCCGCAAAACGCAGGCTAGAACCCCCACTAAGAGGGGTTATACCTCGGACAATACAACGGCAAACACGTTAAAAGAATATTGAAATAAAATAAATAAATACAACGCTGTAAAAGGGCGTATGTATAAATAAAAGTCGTACGCCGTGTACAATTTAATGTGACCGATACTGTACACACGCCCGCACAGGAGCGGTTAGTCAAACTCAAGTATCGGCAGCAGACGCCAGATACAAAAAACGAAAGAATGCAGTACAACGGCCAGACGATAGTGAATATCTTACTTGCACATATGGTGTGACAAAAAACGTTGCACGTGTGCCCGGCCTTGCAGCGAGGAGCGGATCGCCTTGACCGAACACGCGTGTTTACGGCCGAATATACGATGAAACTGTACGATGTTAAATATATTCAGATCGGCAAACCGATATATCTATTTACTGAGAGATATTAATTGACTAGATCGCAGCGAGACCTCTCCCCACGTACGCTAATTACTCTTGTTCCTTAATAAAGAGATTAAGAAGGTCTAAAAAGACCTGAGTCAAATTATATGTTAGAAAAATTCAGGGAGAGGTTTTGCTTCCCAAATTATCCACCACCACAGACTAGAAATCGAAGTATTCAACCGACCTTCAGTGCAAGGGTGTGATGTGCCAATCACACCAGGTGATCGTCCTCGAGTCCCCCAAAAACGGGTGGAATTTCGCAAATTTAATATACGACTTTCACTGATAAATTATAATCTAGGATCAACTGCGTGCGTCTTGTACGGCGTACTCTCTCTCTGTCTCTCTGTCTGTCTGAGCGCGTTCTCGTGCCGCTAGCGATAGATTTATGTCTGATTTATGTCCCCAAAATCTGTCTACCCTGTATTTAAGTGGGATTTGAAATTTAGTGGAGAACCCAAAGGTATTTCATTGCACAACTTTCTGGAACGCGTTGACGAATTGAAAACAGCCGTGTATTTCTGATACCTTACTTTTTGAATCGGCGATTGACTTATTTGAAGAAAAGCTCTTATGTGGTTTAGGTCAAATAAGCACCGTGTTTCTGATTGGGAAAGCCTTTCTATACTTCTCCGACGACATTTCGAACCACCGGAATACAAGACTCGTTTATACCAGGACATTCTAGCTCGTACCCAAGATCAGACGAATCTTTTGTGGATTACTATTCGTGTATGTGCTCTATGTTTCGGCGTTATGGAGGAATGCCTGAAGACGTTCAGTTAAACATTATTCTAGGGAACCTAGCCCCATTTTATACAATGAATTTACCCTCTGTTTCTAATCTGGCCGAATTAGAAGATGAATGTCTTAAATTAGAGAGAAAGAAATTAAAGTCGATCATTATAAACCACCTTGTCGTAAACGAAACACTTTTGTTGAGCCTGACTTTGCTTTTGTAGCAGCAAGTGCATCTTCTACCCGCGAGAATAGTCGAGATAGTTCCCCTCAACGACCGAACTTCGATGTTTAATTGTGGTGATATGGGCCACCGATTCAGTTCTTGCTCTCGTCCCTTGAAACATTTCTGTTATAAATGTGGACACCCCGAAGTTTCGGTTCGGAATTGCCCGAAATGTTCAAAAAAACTCGAATCTAAGGCGTTAGTTGGTCGTAAACGTCCTTATGAGGTTTTAAATTCGACCGAAAATCCCAAATTTGACAATAGAATGTTATTAGATTACGTTATATCTCGAGTGTCAGGAGATCAAAGACCCTATCTTGAAGTCACCGTGCTAGATTATCCTCTTATTGGTTTATTAGATTCTGGCGCTTCACGAACACTGGTTGGACCTCGAGGATATGAAATTTTATCACAACTCGGACTAAAGTTAATATCTTACACTATCGAATGTACTGTGGCTAGCGGAGATAAATGTATGAGCCTTGGTTACATCTCTGTACCCTTCCGTTTGGAAAAGAAAGTTAGATTAGTCGACGTTCTAGTTCTTCCGGACATTCCGCACACATTAATCCTCGGCGTAGATTTTTGGGTAAAAATGGAAATAATTCCTGATTTGAGACAAAGTATTTGGCATTTTTCTGAAACTAACCCTACTGCGAACATCGACAGTATTTCGAGCAAGAATTCTTTGGACCCGTTCAACAAATGACATTATCACGACTAGTAGACGAACAAAGTCGTAATGTGACTTTATTAGGCCGTACTCACCTCGTTGCTCATGAAATCGAACTTTTACCTGGGACACGTCCCATCAAACAACGTTACTATCCGGTATCCCCGATCAAACAAGAAGTAATCGAGAGTGAAATTCAGAAAATGTTGAAGGCCTGGTATCATTGAACCTTGTAAGAGTCCCTGGCTTCGCCTGTTTGCCTAGTTCAGAAGAAATCAGATAATAGTTACGATTTTGCGTCGATTATAGGAAGTTGAATGCGGTTACTCGCAAAGATTCGTATCCGTTACCCTATATTTCTTCTATATTGGACAAGCTTCGAGACGCTAAATATTTGAGCTCACTTGACATCAAGAGCGCGTACTGGCAAATACCTATAGCCGAAAATTCTAAAGACTGTACTGCTTTCTGTGTACCCCAAGGATTATACCGATTTAATGTCATGCCGTTTGGTTTAACCAACGCACCTGCAACCTGGCAGCGGTTAATTGATTCTATCTTAGGTGCAGATTTACAGCCCTCTGTTTTGGTGTATTTGGATGATATTGTTATTATTTCAAAGGACTTTCAATCTCACTTAGACACCCTAAACGAAGTATTTAAACGACTTCGAGACGCTGGATTAACCGTGAATTTCGAGAAAAGTCAGTTTTGTAGGCCTCAGTTGAAATATTTGGTTATATTGTCGACGAATTAGGACTAAGACCTGACCCGGAGAAAGTCCAGGCTATCTTGAACGTACCACCTCCTAAAAACGTTCGGGAAATACGGAGATTTATTGGCACAGCTTCATGGTATCGACGTTTCGTACCGCAATTTTCAACCGTAATAGCACCACTGTCGAATCTCACACGTAAAAAGGTTCCTTGGAATTGGACTCCTGATTGTGAACAAGCTTTCCAACAACTGAAAGAAAATTTAGTATCTGCTCCACTTTAGTATGTCCCGACTTTAAACGTACGTTCTCTGTCAAACCGACGCTTCTGCTACGGTTTAGGTGCCGTTCTAACACAACAATTTGACGAAGGCGAAAAGTTATATGTTATCTGTCCCGATCATTAACATCAAACGAACGAAAGTATAGCGCTACCGAGCGAGAATGTTTAGCTGTGATTTGGGCGATCGAAAGTTTGCGTCACTATCTCGAAGGATATCATTTTAGAGTCATTACGGATTGTCATTCTTTATTATGGCTTCATAATCTTAAAGATCCGCATGGACGCTTAGCGCGTTGGTCATTACGTCTACAACCTTATGACTTTGAAATCATACACCGAAAAGGTTCTGAAAACGCCGTTCCCGACTTCTGTCACGTTCCGTACCTGCTGTAGCAGACGTTGTTGATGTTAACCCCGAAGATCAGACGAACGATCGTTGGCATACAAAAATGAAGTACGAAGTTGAACAATTCCCAAATCGTTATCCTTTGTGGCGTGTTGAAAATGATAAGCTGTATAAATTTGTCAAACCACGTTATCCCGACTTGAACACCGAATTAGAATGGAAATTAGTCCCGTCAAAATCCCAGCGTAAAGACATCATTAAATCTTGTCATGACGACCCTACTTGCGGACATACTGGAATTTCAAAAACTGTTGCTAGAGTTATGCAGAAATATTTTGGCCGAAATTGTCATGTGATGTCGCTAGATACGTCCGTCATTGTAATGTCTGTCTCAGTATAAACTATGAATCGACCACCTGCTGGACAATTATTAAGCAAGACACCTACTGCTACTCGACCTTGGCAAATTATCTGTGCTGATTTAATGGACCACTTCCACGTTCTAATAAAGGACATTCTTATATCCTAGCCGTGTGCGATGTCTTTAGTAAATCCGCATTATTATTTCCCTTACGAACCGCCACGGGAGCTAACGTAGCAAAACTCGTCGAAGAGCAGGTCATTCTCATGTTTGGAGCACCTAAAACTATCATTGTCGACAACGGAGTAACATTTAAGAGCAACATATTCAAAGATATGGCTAAGAAATACGATTCCGAAATAGCTTCACCGCATATTACCATCCACAAAGTAATCCCACCGAGAGAGTTAATCGAACCATTAAGATCATGTTAACAGCGTACGTAAACGATAACCACCGTACTTGGGATCAGTATCTACCTCAAATCGGTTTCGCTATAAGATCATTTGAACATGAAGTGACTAATTGACCCCGAATTTCGTTAAACTTTGGTCGAGAACTAACCTTGAAAGTAGTGATGAGATTTTGAGCCTCTGACGCGCGCAACACCTGTAATCAACACCGCACAGCGTAAGTTAGCATTCGCCGAGCTATACGTGACGTGCGAGAGAGAATCCGAAAAGCGCATGTAAAGAGCGCACACCGTACAACATGCGACGCCGACCGGAAAAATTCACACTAGGACAACGTGTGTGGCGCAAAAATCCCGTGCTCTCCGACGCTACGAAATACTTTCCGCTAAACTAGCACCGAAGTATATTGGACCGTTTGAAATCGTCGATATAGTATCACCTGGACGTATGAAATAGTGGATAATCACGGACGAACCTCGATATGGAATATAAGGATTTGAAGGCACACCCGCCTGAATAATCGCCCTGCTGTTGGGGCCATAATACCTCAGCGAGTCCATCTGAGTCACCAGGATACCACCAACTCTCCAACTGTGACACAACGAATTGACACCCAAAAATATGACGAATTTTTACGTTCACCTGCTGTTGGGCCAGAATACCACACCAAACCGTCTGAGTCGCCAGGATACCACCATCTCTCCCACAGTGACGCAAAGCTATTGAACGATGTCGGCGAAGACTTCTTTTTAACTCCCGGATTTTACCCTTTTTGTTTAGTGTTTTGAACGTAGGTTCGCTTTTGTTTAGGTATCTTCTTCTGTTGAACGCAAACACTAGCGCTTGGGTGGGGTTGTGACTGAACCAAGTAGGCCATTACCTTTAACCGCCTTTGCGACGTGGACCGTTTAATAGATTGAACTTCTTTTAGCTTCGTTCTAAACTTGCGATTATTTTTCCGATTTAGTCGAGGCTTTTGTTTAACGTTTTGACCCTCGTTTTGTTTGGCCAACTCTACTTTTTTTTGTTGTTATTTTATCTCTGGCTCTGCTAGTTTCATTCTTTTATCAGAAATTTACACGTAAATTTCTTCTGGTAGAAAAGGGGGGATTGTTACGTGTTGAAACACCTTTTCTTATTTCTCCAACTGTACACTTCTTTTCTGAATTTATCCAAGTTCCTTGACCTTTCCTAGTTACCGTCGCTATTTACTTATTTTGTATAACGTCACGTTTAACCTTGAATTTGTTTTTTTGTAAGTACCGCTTTATTTGTGACCTTTTTCAAAATTCTTAAATTGTCAAATTTTAACATATATTTAGATGCTTTGATAACGTAAATTTCATTAAACTCCGTTCATAATTAGCTCCGAATTTATTCATTTTTGTTAATTGTTGCACCTTTTTTGGTGCGTGCTGTACTTGAAACGTTAGAATTTCGCATAATCTCGCACATCTGCATGTTGTTATCTTCGATACTCCGAATCCTATTGGCCACTTAATGGCATACGCGGGAACTAGATTCTCTACCCTTCGGAACTTCACTTAGACGCTAGCCCGCTAAGAGTGCCGACCTAAGAGTCTAATAGGCGACGCCCTGTTGCAACCCTTTTCGACCTAATTTACCCGTTTGTAACCCTGTGGGGGGATCTCCGGTCGTAAAGAATCTACTCCTTGGAAGCCGTTTGAGTTCCTGTGTTGGACTACGAAGCCTTCTTTTTTTGGAGCCGCCGACGCGGATTTTGCAAGCCACGCCGCCCTACGTCGTCCTGGACCGGACCTCCTTTCGACATCTTTCTACGCTTCTATTTCTTCTATTTCTACCCGCCCCTGGTGGTGACTATCAACCCTCGTGCATTGTTGTGTTACATGTAAGTTAATTTTAAAGTTATTTGCTTGTATATTTGTAGTAACGAACTACCATTGATATATTAATAATTTAACGTAGTTTTTGTGTTTATTATATTTCGGTCTTTGATATCATAATTCAATTTAACTTAATTCTTCTTTTCTTTAATCTAGTCTTTGCGGTCATTGTCAAAATTTAATGTAAACTTGTGAAATCATTTTGTTGAATTGTTGCTTATTTATCTTTTCACATTAAAACCAAGGTAGGTCGTAGTCATTTGCATGCTCGATCGAGTACGTAGATTTGATGTTATTGTTTCTTAATAATTTTACCATTTTGTTGAATAATAACCGGCACTCCCACCAGTTCATGTCATATATAACAGCTAATAGATTATCTGTGCTTTTATTTAATACTTTAATTTAACCGACCCTGCGCACTAGTTTGTTTTCTTGTCATTTAAATAACATTTTCATTTAAATTTAACTATTTAACGACATATTAAAAGAATTCCGCAAAGTACCAATCCCTTGTTTCCCCGACTGGTAAATAGCCATTCTTGGCTGTGGTCAACTTACCGGGCGACAGCGTCGGCTAGTGAGGCAACACCTGTTTACCCAGTGGCGCTCACTCCGACATCTCTCCGGCGCCTCCCTGGCCGAACGACTCGATAGTCGCAGCGTGGGAAATAAATAAATATAAACCGTTGTTTTATTTATCCTTCTTTCCCCTCCTGTTGGTACTTTGCGATCATTTATTTTATTTTATACCAATAATTCTTTTATAAACAATATTAACTTTCACTATATTTAACCAAGTCTCATGCTCTGGAAAATCTGTACTATTATTACGCCTACTGAGATTTGGTACCTGTACAACTCCATTATAATAAATATAATCTAAAAAGTAATTTATTCTTGAAAGTAAAAAAAAAATATATATGACACGTCTCTTCATCATCTGTCAAGTGGCATGTCTTATATTACCAACTTAACAATGTTGTCACCTTAAAATTCGAGGTTACGTGGTGGTCACATTAGGTTGCTCACTCTATAGGTACTTTCTTTACCCAAAAATTCTCGAAAACGAAAATAAATCAACTTTTTTAATGATATTTATAAAGATTTAATAAAAAAAAATATTAACGTAGATAACCTTGCCCTCAAATGACCGTGCAGAATATCTATCGTGACATGCACTGTGTAGCACGTAGCTCCGTCCAATTGAAACCAAATGTCATAGGCATCCATATCATCCAGTGTAGGTCTCAAGAAGTTGATTAGCATCGATCTATAGCACTCGTCGTTGATGGTTATGACAATGCTAATTTCCTTTCGGAAGAAATACAGACTATATAATTCCGCTGGCGGCTAGACCAAACTCCGTATCAATCAATGACTTTCATTGAATGCATTAGATGCTGGTGTATCTCTTATGGATTGGTATCGTCCCAAACCCGATAATTTTTCTTATTCTCATCCATTCATCAAAAAAATGACTTTCGTCGCTAAAGAAGATATTTGGCGAAATTTGGGTCAATTTCCAGTTGATTCAGGGCACAATCAGCGAACACACGGTATTCTGTAAAGTCGGTTACATTAGGTCCCTGGAATAGTTTGATTTTATAGGAGTGACGACGCAAAATTTGACTGCCCCATCTCTTCCTGTACACTCTCACAAATAGCAAGGATGATTTCAGCAGATCTTGTATTTTGGGGACGTACAGATGTTGGCTCACTGTTTGTGAAACCGGTTGAGTAAATTTAGTCAACAAATGTCTAATAGTCGCCTCGGCAGAAAGATTGTGGCGAGGATAGAAATCCCGTAATATGCCGAAACTTTGTCGAATGGAACACTGATTTTGATAACAAAATTTGATAATTGACCCACGTTGTTCAACGCTGGAACGTTTCATGATAAATTGTTATACACTACTAAACAATTCGCAAAGAATATGGCAAATGTTGCCATAACAACATAGCTGCCATAATCATAGAACGTCCTTATAACCTCACAGACTTCGAGCGAGGTGTTCTGATTTTGAGGGAGCTGGTAGAAGACGTCGGTATGATGGAAAGGTCAATACATCGTCTTGACTTTGGACGGTTCTTCTAAAAGTTACAGCTGTTTCATTTTTTGAATTGAAATTGAAACAAACAGAAATTAATCAAGTAGGGGAAGGTGCGGCATGATGGGAACATTAAGCTTTAGAACACTGCATCAGGATTGCAAATTGATATACAAGGTTCTAAGTACGCTTGTTGTAATCTTTAAACATTTATCTACTGATGGATGAATTTACAATTTTTCGATGGGTACTCTTGATGTTGTGAGAATATTTTGAAAAGAAATGTGTAAATACACCATCTTGCCTCACCATGGGGGCAAGATGGGGTTCCAGGTGAGTTAAGAATGGGTCGTACCATAAATCTAGGTAATAGGTAAAAAAAAATAGATTCTTAAAATACTTTTAAAAACATACAGGAACAAAGCTTAAACTCTTTAAAGCGGAACTACTTAAAATAAAAAAAATACAATAACGATAAGAATATTAAACTTAATCTTCAAAATTGAGATAATGGAAGACGAACTCATCCACGTTATTCGCACAATACTAACATTTAGCGTCATCTTCCTCAACAGAAGAACTTGATTATTTCCTTGACGTTTTCTAAAAATCTATCCCTTTGCTTTCCTTACAAAATTCAGTTTCTTTATCTCTTCTGTTTTCTTCTTTGTCATTTTTTTTTCCTTTAACGCTCTCTCAGCACTTCTAGTTGCCTCAGGGATTCTCCAGACTTCTATTTTCTTGTAGCAGATTTTTATACGTAGTGCTTGTAAAGATTGTTGTCTTTCCCTTGTTACGCTTTGATTGAACCTGTACTTTATTCCTAATATGAGAAATAGGCATTATGTCTTCGAGAAAACATAATGGCATATCCAGGCATAACGAACCTGACTGAAGAGTTAGATAGTGATGCCCTATGTTGCCCCATACCAATAGCCCCATCTTGCCTCTTTGGGACATTCTCTGGTTACGTTATAATAACATATTAAATATTAGAAATAAGCAAATAATGCACTATAGAAAATACATGCAATACATGTCAATTAATAAGCACAAAAAAGTGTAGTTGTAAATAATTTACTTATGCTTCCGATACTGGCCGTTGAACTCACCATCAAAATAATAACGAAATTCTGGAAATTGCAAAGTTCACGCACAAACAGCAATAACTTTGTTATTACAACTAGTAAAGTTTCCTGCATTACAACAAACATAAAACAGCACTTGTCAATATTAGGACTGCTATTATTTGACAGATGCTTACTGCCGTTTTGTAGATAAGACGATATCCCCGTCATGCCTCGTGGCCCCATCTTGCTCCACCCTCCCCTAATGGGTTTGATTTAATGTCACGAATTGTTACTTTTGACAGTATCGTTTTGCGCAAGGATGTAATCCAGGAACAGTGCGGGCAACACGTTCCTAAACCACCTCTAATTATTTTTGATAACTGAAAGTATATGAAGAGTGTTCATACAGCTATGATAGGTCTTATCCGGTATGAATTTAAAGGCAATTTCGAAAATATATGCGAATCTCATAAAGCTATCTTTATCTACAACTTTTCCTCTCTCATACCAAGTAGTCGCGTAACGACTAAAGATTAAAGAAAGCTAATCTGCGTTATATAACTACACTAGCGAACGCAGTGTGTAAGCCGAAAATCCAGAATGTATAAAAATACACGTCGGCATCGTTTGAATGCACAGATTTTTCTATGCCAGACCGTAATTACGTAAATTGGATGCCTCACTCCGGCCTGTATTGTCTTTTTTTTTCTGCTTGCAGACGCTATCGACCGCGTGTAATGCGATTCAAAGCGCTTGTAGTGCATTGTGCTGTAATACGCATCGACGTGTTTACCTATTCATGTGGGAAGTTATTTATTGTGAGCCATTATCGAGTTTGACTTTTTGACGTGAATGGTAAAACGTTGTGAAAGTTCAAAAAATTGTTCTCGACGAATATTGGCAGTTATATTTGCAATGCGCCATTAAAATGTTCATTTAAATTAGTGTCATTTTACGGCCAATGCGAAAAGAGAGACGCGGATATTAAATTTTGAGTATCGTCAAACATTTTATGCATGAGTTTAGTAAATTTTCTAGAGCTTTCTTTCTTTGTAATTAGCGTAAATAATGTGTTAATAATAAAATATCCGTGATAAACAGAGTTTTTTTTTAGTAAAATTAACAAAAGCATGAATAAATAGGATATTCTGTGATACCTTGTGCATTTCATATAAGTAGAGGATATAAACGCAGTTATGTTCTTAACAACTATATTTCAAAAAGAAAATCAGAGATTACGAGAAAAAATAAGAAATAGATTAAACCAAATTCAAAACTAAATTTCACAAGTAAGTTCCTCAGATGATATATGTCAAATATAAATTACTAAACCTAACCTCTGTATTTTTTATTATAATTTATAATATCAATGTTAAATAATACTAAAGTTTGTGTTTCAATCTTGATGAATATAATTAAAATATTTTACAAACATGTTTCGGCGCTAATGCTATCTTCAGATGTAAACTTCAATCAGAAGATGGCCGAATACGCCGAAATATAATTTTCATACTTCAAACTACTTTTTTTTTCATCACGTAAGACGAAATAATACTCAGAGGAAATTAATGGAAGTAGAAAGTTAGAATAAAATCCATTGAAACTGGAAAGAGATTATACACAAGGTTTCCCTTTCATAACACTCCTCGTACAAATGGTTTCTCAATAGTCTCTCCAATTTCATTTTGTTTTTACTTGCACTTTTATATATTTATATTGCTGTGTTATTTTTACTCCTTAATGCTTTTTACTAATTATGAATTTACAATTAAATTAATACTTGTTTAAACAGTTTAAAATATAGATAACCTTAGAAGTCTATCCACATCAACGTGTATGCCTCTTTAAACGTCAAACGTTAAATGTTATTGATAATAACCACTGCAAGCCATATCAAGTCAAAATACTATTAATGATATAATAAAACTACTTAGCTGTATTTTAATGTAACTTTCTTGATCATCTCCAGCTTAATTCAAACTATTTGTATTACGGTAACTGTATTTATTCCTTCAGCAAAGTGTCTTATTCGTTTTTAACATTCCATTTAATTTAAAGGGTAAAACGGTCACTTAATGGCACTGTCAATACTTAGTTAGATCTCAGTTGGCCGTTTTTTCATTGATGAATAATCGAAGGCATTATTGTTACAAAAATTAAAATCAATCACTTCCTCTTGAACCATCGTAAAAGAGAGTAGTAGATAGTTCAACGCCATACATTCACTAATTAAACTAAAACATCCTTTTACGTAAAATCTATTTTATTTGAATCGTCGAATTATCTGCACCGACTTTTGGGTATTCCTGCGACTATTTTTCTGGGAATAAATTTTCTTGAGCCGCCCTGTAGACCCCCATTTGCCTTCGATTTTGAACCCTATTTTCTTGGACTTGGAATCTGCCATTACAGCAGATGGGTTTTGGGAAGTTTTTTTGTAGTCAATTATTGATTAGTAAGATTAGAAAATTACTGCTTGGCTTACTACGACCATTAACCATGATTATTTTTTAGTGACCGATTGGAATTTCTCATGTGTTAAAGATGCGAGGCACAATATTGTTCACATTTATTATTTATTATTTATTATTTATTATTTATTATTTATTATTTATTATTTATTATTTATTATTTATTATTTATTATTAGTGGTTTTTTTTTTTTAACGAGAGAGGGGAAAAATCTTCTACAAGACTTCCGGCGGCCCGTGTCGCCGGGGTATGTCGGATTCTTACCGACTAAAAAACCCCTCTCTTGGAGATGGTTCCAGCCTCCTCGGGACCGCGTGCGCATTACTTCGAGGGGGCTTCTCCTATAGGTGGTCGGGCTATCTCACTCCATATTCTATCTGCATCTGCTCTTTTCGCACAGTATTTCCCGCGCCATAGTGTCCGCAGCCTTCCAGTTTCCCTCGGTCTCGAGCATCTTGTCAATGATGTTATCTGCTGTCAGCTCTCCCATCTCCTGTTCAGCTCTTTGTCGTTCGCCGATCCATCTTGGGCATTCGAAGAAGGTATGTTCTACTGTGTCCGTTCTTCCACAGTATCTACACGCATCCGTGTCTATCAGCTTAAAGCGATATAAGTACGCCTGGAAGCAGCCATGGCCTGTCACCATCTGTGTAATATAAAAGTTCACCTCGCCGTGCTTTCTCTCTATCCAGCGTGTCACATTTTTAATGAGCCTCTTGGTCCATGCGCCGGTACCGTCCTTGGCTTCCCATCTACTCTGCCACTTCGCAACCATCTCCGCATAGTGCGCGGCCTTAGTGCCAGCACCCTCCTTCTCCACAGCGGACCTGTAATTTACCAAGAGGTCAATAGGCGGTGTTTTGGATATCACTAGCAGTGCTTCCGTAGACACGGTCCTGTAGGCACCTGCGATAAGGATGGCGCTTCTACGTTGCACTTTCTCCATCTTCTTCCTGTGCACTTCCTTCTCCATAGCTTTGCCCCATATGGAAGCCCCGTATAAGATGATAGACTCGGCTACTGAACTTAAGACTCTACGACTTCGTTCCTTTGGTCCTCCTATGTTCGGCATGAGGCGGCTCAGAGTTGTTAAAGCTCCACATGCTTTTTCCGCCGTTCTTTTGATGTGCGACGCCATCCTCAGGTTCTTATCTAGATGAATGCCAAGGTATCTAATTGTTTCCTGGTCTTCAATAACTACGTCTTCGACATTAACGCGTACTTTCTTCCGGCCTCCAACCAGGAGGATCGCTTCCGTCTTTTGTGGTGCCAGTTTGAGTTCTTTCCTTGACATCCACTCATTAACATCATGGAGTATCCATTCGGCTTTCGCTTCGAGGGTTTCTTTATGCTTTGCTGTTAAAACTATGGCCAGGTCGTCCGCGTATCCGACCAAGTGGACATCTGTCGGTAGTTCCATCCTAAAGACGTCATCATAGTAGATGTTCCAAAGTAGCGGTCCCATGACCGAGCCCTGCGGAACCCCGCACGAGACCTCTAGCCTCACACTCTCCCCAATAATCAGGGATCGCTCCTCCAAGTAACTGGCCACCATGTTGTAGAGGTAAGGGGAAATCCCCATGGTTCTTAATTTATCGGTGATGCCGCGCCAAGATGCCGAATTAAAGGCGTTTTCTACATCTACGGTCACCAGTAGGCATAACTTCCTGGCACTATACGGTCCGCTATACGCTTCTTCTGCGACCTTTATTACTTCTCGCAGCGCCGTAATGGTGGACTTCCCTTCGCGGAAACCATGCTGTTGTTTGGCGTCGTCCGCCCTTCTTCTCTACTTCGGCCTTTAGCCTGTCCACCAGTAACAGTTCCAACAGTTTACTCATGACATTGAGGAGGCATATTGGCCGATATCTCGCTTCCTGTCCCGGCTGTGACCGCTTCTCTATTAGTATCAATCGAGCCACCTTCCAGATTTTTGGGAAGTTCCCTGTTGTTAAGATCTCATTCATAATTGCCAGCCATTCTGTAGGGAATTGGGTTACCACCGCCTTTACCACTTCTACGGGAATAGCATCCGGACCAGGAGCTTTCTTCTCCTTTAGTTTGTTTATCGCACGGGAAAGTTCTTCCAACGTGAATAAAGGTACTTCATCTGGTTTCACCGCCAGTCATCGCCATCTCTCCACAGTACGTTTCGGAAACAGAGTCTTCGCGATGTCGGCTATCTCTTCATGCAGCAAGAGGGTGTAATCTGTCCCACGAGCGGGACAAATGCCATCAAGTTTAAACGATAAGTATTTTAGAAATCGTTTCTGAACTCTGCAGATACCAAACAATAGAGCTATACTCTAACTTGGACAGCACAAATGCATACAATAACACTTTGATTGTTAAAATGTTAGAGAAATCTCTACAAGACCGTATAATGAAACCTAGAGAGGCAGAAGCAGACGAACACAATGAAGTGATGTGAGGGGAGAAAGTTAGGTATTGATCGAAAATTACACCAAGATCTTTAAATTGCGTAACCCTAGGTATCTCTAACTGGTGAGCACTGTATCTAAAAATGAAGGGGTTCATACTTTTGGTGAAGGAAAGTATCGCACACTTGCTAATATTTAAACATATGCTGTTAGTATTACACCAGTCCTCAATGATGTCTAAATTCCTCTGCAAAACTAAGCAATCAGTTATAGATGTTATACGACTATAGATCTTAAGGTCATCTGCATAAGCCAACACTTTTCAATCCAATCTGTCCAAGAGGGCATTAATATATAAATTAAAAAGAAGGGGTCCTAAGTTGGAGCCCTGAGGCACCCCAATGGAACTTGAAATGGAGCAGATGTAAAACCATTAAATTGAACATAGGAAGATCGATTGTGTAGGTATGATTGTATAAATGATATAAATTTAGAAGTAAAGCCAATAGAAGATAATTTAGAGATAAGTAATGAATGATTAATTGGTTTTTTATTATATTTAATATTTCAAGGAGAAGATGCACTTCCATATTCCGTTAACAAACATTTTGCAAAGTAGGCCAAGCAATTTAAAACAAAATAGCTTAAATGTGTAGAAAATTAATCTATAGAAAAAGATTTTTACCTAGAAAATATGAGTAATCCACTAATACAAAAGTATACAGATTGCACAAAGAAATCGCTTCATTACCAAACAAAACAAAAAACATTTTGATAATCTTTACAAAACAACTACTTTCTACCAAGGCGACCCATATTGAAAAGGCAAAAGGAAAAAAAAACATGTGATATAAAGTTCCTTCAGAATCTTTCTATTATAAAAGTGAATAACTTTGAATAGCCGACCAATCTACATATTTCCATTGCAGCTAACAAGGTATTTACATTAACCCACATCGGTTTGCATAAATTTCCCCTTTTTAATATGCAAACTTATAATTGAAAACTCTGTATTTTTCTCTCTCTCCCTCTTTCTTCCTCTTCCTACCTCTTTGAATGCGCTTCCGCTTCGAACAACTTGTTATTGCTTTATCCTTTCAATTTGTATATTTAAATTTAATGCCAAGTTGTATTACATTTATGGTTGCGGACGAAGTTCATATGAAGAACTTTTTATTTCGTGTTTCGGATATTTCAGTCTTTAACTTGTTAATACATTGAACGATGGTTCTTTCTCTTTGAGATTCGAATGATATTTACTAAAAATTAATTTCCGTTTTACGAGTTGGAAAGCTTTGAAGCTAAGAGTAGATTTAGCATAGGTTGAAACTTTTTTCAATAAAATTCACTTATTTTGTTATTTTACTTATAAGTGATTAATGCTGTTTCTTATTGTTACAGCAACAGAAGGAGGTGGCATTAAACAAGGTAAGCAAACTAAAGTTATTACTAAAATAAAATTCTATTCATAGCCATAGCAGTATTGGGCAAGTTAGGGGAAGCGATTAAATTGCTACAACGATTAGACATATTAGAAATTTAATCACTTGTCCTATCTTGCCCAACACTAGACATAAGTCGGTAATACATCTGTACAAATTTTGCCATTCGCTTACAGTTCATCATTTGCCATAGTTACATTCTCTAGTTTTCCTAGAGCCGCTTGGCATTGGAAAGCCTTCGCTCTCGTGTCGGTATATCAAAGGACGTTCGATTCAGTTTGGACAGGATTTGTGTTTATTCAGTTGCGTACGGGCGAACGAAAAGGCCAGATACACTAGTAGCGTAATATTTTTAGCAAAACTTGCAATTTCGATTAATTGTTATTTACTAATATCTCGGTAAAAACATGGAATTGACTGAAGAATTATGTTTACAATTAATACATCGGTATCGGAAGAATCCCGTATTATGGGACCCTGCAAATAAAAACTAGAAGTTAATCAAGAAAAGAATCGATGTTTGGAAAAAGATAGCTATTGAATTTAGCCATAATGAAAGTGAAATAAAAAATAAAGGTGAGTGTCTTCTGACCTCTTACCAACGCGCGTGATTATGGAATGGGTTTAGATGATTTATATCGTTCAAGTTTAATATCATGTTAATTGAAAATTATTATTTTAATATTAAAAAAAAATAATCAGGTAGTTTCGGGTGTTAGAATTTTTTTTTCTCCCCATTTATTTGTTATATTTTAATCAGTTATATAATACAGCAATTCACCTGAATCGATTTATCAAATACTTCAATTATGGCAGCACACAAAGTTCGGAGAACAATGTAAAATATAGACTGTTTTGATATTTTGAATATGTATGAGGAACTTGCGTAAGAGTTTCCTGTGACCAAAAAATGAAGTATTACAGCGAATCCTTTTTGAGTTGCTATGCTTCATAACTTATATTATGTTTCGAAATCTTTGGTTTTAGTAAATTAAGCAGGACATCCAACAGTTCTGGTGTCATTCTGCAGAAATTTCGGAAATGTCCACCGTCCCCATTTTGAAGTTCTGCCATTAAATGACTTCCTCTGTGCCTGCTTCTCTCTTTAACAGGTGTTGTCATCCACCAGCGCCTTGCCCGATGTTTTCTATTTTTTTTTTTTAATAACGAATTAACGGTTATTCCCGCACTCGCAATTATTATATCATTATTTTCGCTGCTCTACATTTTTATCACCGAACCGCATCCAATGCTGTCAAACTCGGATTTGAATCTTGCTGTGGACGGCAAACCAAACCCTCTCGAATCCTTTTCAACGGCATACGCTCCGCCCCCATTTGCCGTTGGCGTTGGCCATCGCTGAACGGGGCTTAACATTTTACACTAGTTTATCTTGTTATGTAATAGCCTATGAGTAGGTACAAATAGATATCTACTTCCACCTGGAAAGCAGGTTTTAATGAAAATAATAAAAACTGTTTTTTTTTGGCTCTACTGCGAGCTTTTGATTAAGGCGGTGTAGTTCCTATATGCATTTGTTCTAGATATTCCTATTTTAAACACGATACACACATACTTAGCTTGATACAACAGGGAAACTAAAACCAACATAATTATATACAGGTGTCCACTACAATCCTGACCATTTGCTTTAACTTTAGCCCACGGTAACTTGATTTCTTTTAAACAGCACCAATATCTTTATATCTTATAGATCTAACGAATTTTCTATCAATTTTCATGTTGGCTTAGTATATAAAGTTTATGTAATTGAATAAAGCCTCGAATTAGTAAATGCGTGTTAGTATCAAATAATAAAATATAAAACTAATGACATATTTTTTTTTAAAAAAATAAAGAAAAATTTAATGATAATTTATTGCCGTTGGATTGCGATCGTTTCATTTATGGATTTTATTTAAAAATTATTTGTTGACTAAATTAAGAATTACACCCTGCAACGCCATCTAGCAGGTAAGTTTCGTACTTCTTGCTGATTCCAACGTATCTTTTACCGTGATAGTCAAAAGTAATGTGTCATTTTTCGTTATTCATTTCCAAATTATGTATTTAGTAATTCATTGTCCGTCAAAATAACTTTCTATTATTCAATTATTAGTTCAAGTTTCGTACATTAAAACCTTTTCTTTTGTGTGAATTACTCCGCATTGTTAGTTTGTCAGTGACTGCTTTGATTAACGTTGCATTTTCCCGTTTCCGCCCTCTCGCTAAGCAAGGGAGACGCATAGGCTTCGTAACATCTCACAAAGTTGGTCGGTGAAAATTTTATTAGTTACCACGTTTGTTGCGGGATATTGTCACGTGAGGAACCTCCAATATCGAGTGCATTTTCTGTTTTACCTGGGGCCGCCAGAAGAAGTGTTCGTTGCATCAATATTTTCCTGAAAAGGGTTTTACAAACAGTAGCGTTAAGCCGGCATCTATTTAGTTTAATGGCGTCATCTTTAGGTCACTGGTAAGCTGACTTTTCTCTCGGTTGTTAACTTTATTAGTTTTGGTAATCCGGTCCTGTCCTTAGGACCTATTTCGTTTTGGCTTGAACCTAGGGTGAAAGAAGTACCTAATTTGGGAGACCAAATCCTGATCGTTGAATTAACCTGCACCGCGTACAGGGGAGCAAATTTGGACCACGCCTACAACACCAACCCTAGCGTGACGCGACATACCCTCCTAGAAACACACAACAACACCCGCCAAAAAGTTACCAGCTAAGTTTTTACTGTTATTTTATTTCTCTTTTCTAGTACCTTTGCCCTTCTTACATATCAGTGATTGTTTATTTATTTTATTATATATTTACTTAATTACTTAAATAGTATGTAATAAAATACATACATTTAATAAACTATTAAACTAAGTCTTAATGTTTGTCTTTTATTTATAATAAAAAACAAATGAACATTAAACCACAACAAAATACTTCCTTAATTAATTATCAATATAGCGGATATATTGTCTCTCTGCTAAGCCTATTTTTACCCTCTTTTGCAAATTTTGGTGCGGTTTTTTTACAATTCTAGCGAAATGAATAAAAACGCCTCCCTTATTCTATTCTTCCTATTTTACTATGTGGATGGCTCTTTCTTAAACACAAGTTTCTTTAACTTTGACTTTTAACTATTATTAACCATTATTAAATATAATGGTTGTTTGGTAACTGGAAAATGGAAATATTTATTCAAATGTATTCGCGGCTATACAGGAATTATGCGGCAAAATAAATTTTAACTGCTACATCAATCAAAATAAAAAATTAATTCAATTATTATCGGTAACAACCATAAAATTAACACCACAATTGTTCTCAGACGTAACAAATTTAAATTAATTCCAGATACGCGTTCTGCAAAGGGGATTATTAATTAAGCGTTTTATCTAAATATATATAGGTGTGTTTGTATAAATGAGTTTATAAAGCAAATAAAATATTTCCACGCCGCATTCAACGCTTATATTAAGATAATAATTTTGACCGAAAGTGAAACATACAAAAGTCACTCAACCTTATCTGATTCGCCTAATGAAAAACGGGTAAGGTATATCTGATCGTGCTATAACAAAGGTGAAAGTTTTTTTTTGTATATTTACATTTCGGTAAGGAAACAAAGATAGAGCTGTCATAATTTGGATTCGAAATTTGAAAGTGATTTGAAAACAGTTTTCCCCTAATGTATGTGCATTTCCAGGTTTCTGTGATATCGCCTAAAACTCAGTAAAAATAAATCTCAAATGGCCTTTAATTTTTACGTCAAAACGAATAATAGTCATCCTTTTCCTTATGAATAAGCTAGGAAAGAAGTTACCCTACCTTACGGCTACCTGAATATCTCCTAGAAACTTCAGAGAGACGCGGATGGCGCGAAAGTTAACGGAAGAAGTTCCTCCTTTACTAACGAAATTAAATATTTTACCCTTTTCCGTGATGGCACTTCCCCACTTACTCGTTGTATTGAAGACGACAATGAGCTCGTTTCGGAAACGCTCAAATCTCCCCGTTACCGTGGACGTCATATCAATTATGAAACTTGAGCCAATTCGTGAAGTATCTAAACTTTCGAATTCCAGGATTTCTTAATCATTTAATGCACCCCATTCGCCGGAACGGATAAGTAAACTGAACTGGCAGATCAACACAATCTAGTTTTGCCGTGAAACTGGAACTTGTTAAGAGCTAGTTCGACGGTTATATTTAAATTGTAATAACTTAACGTTAATTAAGTTGTCGAGGATTGCATTTGGAGTAAGATTAGTAAAGTAAGTAGAATAGGTTCAGAAAAAAAAAGAAAATACGTGTTTTTTTTCTTGTTTTTACTTGATCGGAATGGGATTATTAGCTAAATTAGTTAGAGCAAATTTAATTAATAATGGTAAAATAAATAAATTACCAAAACCGCTGGTTAAATTGAATCTGTTTAGGTAGATACCTATAATTTTATCTCACTATACATGTTTCAACCTGCCGTTCTTCAGGTTGTTCTCAGGTTCGAATTTGGCGCGCATTCTTACGCTATTTTAATTGCTTATTAGCTTGCTTATCTTGCTTATCTGCCTACTTAGTTGCCTATACGAGCGGCGATTCTGCGTAGCGACGCATCGAAGTTCCTAGCGGTGTCGCTAGTACCGGCAACTGTTAGATGTTCGTATTGCTGTGTACTGATTGAAATAAATGAAAAATGCAAAACTGAATTTTTAAAATGACAAAGAAAAAAAAAGTTTGCTAGCTCAACGGATAAAATTTTAAATAATAATAATAATAATAATAATAATAATAATAATAATAATAATTATAGTAATAATAATAATAATAATATTTATTTCAGAAACGTGCATATACAAAGAAAAGAAATATAAGCATGAAAGAAATAAGTCAAAAAAGAAATATAAATTAAAATGAAAATGCTTAATCACAGGTTTCAATCGAATAGATGAAGAAATCATTCAAACTGTAACAATTTATATGAAGTAATAAATAAAAAAATTATTACTTCATACTTCTCTTTTAAATAAATAAAAAATTTCAATTTTCCTTATAGATAAAGGCAAATGATTAAATAATTTACAGCCAATAAATTCTAAATTGCGTTGAAATTTTGAAGATGAATGTTTCGGAGGAAGTAAATAATTTTCTTGTCGGGTATTATATTTGTGATTAGACTTGTTTATATTAAACTTATTCCAATAACGAAAAACAAAGCATAGGCACTCGTATATGTAAATATCAAAAAATGTTAATAGCTTATGCATTTTGAAATAAATCTTACAACTTTGACGATAAGGAAGGTCACACAAAATCCTTAATGCTCTTTTCTGTAAAATGAAAATTCGCTGAGAATCCGAACATAAACCCCAATGAATGATTCCATACCGTAATAAGGATTGAAAGTTTGAACAATAAAAAACTTTTAAAGATTCATAATTACATGATCTTCTCAAAGTGTTGAGGCATAACAAACTTTAGACAATTTGAAACAAAGATTGTCAACATGATGTGACCATTTCAGCATAGGATCCATTGTGATACCCAACAGTTTAATAGAATCTGCCGAGTGAAAGCTACTTAAGCTTTGCATCCGATGTACGTCCGATTGATCCCAACGAACTGGTGAAAAACAAATATATGAAGACTTCTCTCGATTCAAGATAAGCTTATTAACAACCATCCAATCCTCTATTGAAGTGGCAATGTTATTTACGTTAGCAATTGTACCATTTATGGAGTCTCCTGTAACAATAATACTAACATCGTCAGCATAAGTAACTAATTTTGAATTTTGTAATGAGAGAACATGCAGGTCGCTAAAATAAATCAAAAAGAGAGTAGGTCCAAGGACCGATCCTTGCGGTACGCCAATATTGACAGTAATAGAATTTGAAATAGTATCGCGTAATTTCACTCGTTGAGTACGATCAGTTAAATACGTCTGAAACCACTGATTGGCTATACCTCTAATACCAATTTGGTTTAATTTAAATAATAAAATTGTATGATTTATACAATCAAAGGCTTTAGCTAGATCTAAAAACACACCAACTATGTATTTGCCAGAATCTATACCTCTATAGATGCCCTCAGTGCTTTTCCCACTTATGAAGCCATGTTGGTTATCGTGAATATAATTGCATGACTTTAAAAAATTAATTATTCTGTCATTCATGGCAATTTCAAACAGTTTGGCAATGGTTGAGATTAAGCTTATCGGTCCATAGCTGGTAATATTATTAGGATCACCTTGTTTAAGTATAGGGGTGATTAGAGTTGACTTAAGCGATGCAGGAAATCTCCCCGCGTCAAAGGATAAGTTTATTAAATAAGTTAGAGGCAGCGAAATATACTCTACAACTTCCTTCAATATAAAAGATGATATTTCATCATCACCGCATGTGAAGGAAGAACTTAGTCTATGAATATAAACTCTTAGATCACTATCAGAAACCGCAGTAACGTAAAATGACTTATTATTAGGTGTGAGATATTTATCGCAATTCAAAACAGGCGGGGTAAGTAAATTGTGTTGCCTCAGAACGGTATTTGCAATATCTGAAAAATAATTCAAAAAGTTGTCACATGTCGTACGATTATCAAAGATTTCCGGGCGGGTATTAGCACTCACATTATGTTTAATTTTGTTTAATAAATACCACATTGCTTTTGTTTTGTTTTCAGCATTTTGTACAAAATGACTGTAAAAGTGTTTCTTTTCTCGAATGAGAGATTGCTTGTAATGTTTTTCAAAATTAATGAACGTGTCTTTGAAAATAGGATATCTTTCGCTTAAATTTTTTAAAAGTAAAAGCTTGTTTTTCATGTCAATTAAACCTGGCGTGATCCAGTTACAATTTGAATTATTTCTTTTATGAAATTTCTTAAGTGGGAAATGCTTATCTAAGTAATATTTAAATGTTTCAAGAAAGGCGTTTGTACTTTCATCTACACAATCACTATTGTACACAGACTCCCAATTTTCTAACTTAATATCAGGAACAAATTCTTTTATGCTGTCAGACGTAAAACAGCGTTTATAAACTGATGGAGCAGCAGTATCAAGATTTAATTTAATTTGCAATATCTGTGCAGAATGATCTGACAAGCAACATTCTTTTACGAATACCGAGAAATCTGTGGGTGGAACATTAACTATAAAATTATCTATACATGATTTAGATTGTTGGATACGTATGGGAACCCGTATAGTAATATCAAAATCATAACAATGCACTAAATCTAATATCTGCTTAGATAAGTTAGATGACGACAAAAAATCAACATTAAAATCGCCACCCAGAATTACAATTTTGTTTTCGTCATGCAACTTATCCAGAAGTAAGGTTAGATTGTCTAAAAATACATTAAAATCAGACAAAGGCAAACGATATATCACAATAAAAATATATTTGCTATTGCTCTTAAATTTGACCACCGCAACATTCAAAACTCTTTTCTTCAACGAACTCATTCAAGTCTCCTCTCACTGTGAACTCTAAATTGTTTTTCGTAAATATGGCAACACGCATGAACGCAAAAGAGCAATTAATCTCAGAGTTACCCTCGCGAACTAAAACTTGAATCTAACCACGAAAAGTAAAATGTGAGTGAGAGCAATCAGACTCTCTTAATTACCCGAAAAATTGAAAAGGTTTTAAAATAAAATAAAAAAAACAGAATTTTTAACCCAAACACGCAAATTAACAAATAACGGGTTAAATTACAACTTGTGCAGAAGAAAAAACCCTGAACTGACGGTTCTGGCCTAAAATAAAAACTGCAGTTGACTCTAAATTAAAATAGAACAATGCTATTCCCTATGCAAAGCAAAAGTTTTGTTTGTTCAGGAAGATTATCCAAAATATTTCAATTTCAATCCACGTGGTGAAAACTAAAATGCAAGTACAATGCTTCTACTCACCCAAACGAGGTGATTGATAATTAAAAATGAAACAGCAAAATTGAAAAACGGAAAAATTAACTCTTTAAACTATAATGAGAAAAAATGTAACTAAAATGTATCTTCCCAAACAAAAAATAATAATTGATCTTATATCTATTACCTGTACACGTCAATACATTAGCAATTATTACGAAAAGAAATCCTTGATTGACTAAATTTTTACAGAATTAAATTTCAATATTAAATGAATTACAAAATGGCAACAAATATATACAAAAATACGTCTACTCACATCAATAGTCGAACAAGGAAGTCCTTAACAAAACTCTACAATTGTTTTTCTTACAAAAATCCCTCTCTCAAAATCGTACAACACAGTCGTGTAAACAATACGCCAACATTCAATAGAATCCGCATTAAAACAGTACACGCAAACAGCAAATAAATAAATGAATGGAATTCATTTAAAAAAAAACTTAACACGTAATTAATTAAATCATACAAAAACCTCTTTAACTAAATTTTATACAAAACAAAAATAAAAATTGTGAAAAAATCTCGGTAGATTGATACAACAGCTCGGAAGAACGTAAACAAATCAAAATATGCAACTCAAAATTCACTCAGCAAACTTGGGTTGTCTATACCACAGCAGTACGTAAATTCGCGCTAAAAGATTTTTTATCGTCGCGTACCTTAACGTCCTACAATAAATGATTTAAAATTACCCTCATTAAAGTAGCATCAGTTCGTAAGTGAATATAAAATAAATCAGTGAAACATGCCAACATGAAATAAACATGTTAATTACCTAAATTGTTTAAGGCATAATATCAAATACTTACAAATAAAATTCTTATAGGAATATAGATCAAAATAACTCATCAGGTATCGACATAATTATTAAAAGCCTTTAAATATGTATGTATTTGTATTAACACTCAGTAGAATAATATTAAATGATTAACATTAAACTACAACGGACTGTTTACGTTGAGATGTATGAGTTGGGTTTTCCACATCTATGAATAGGGACACAATCTTTTTCTGTAATTTTCTTTCTAGTTTAATATCTATTTGTCAATAATAAGTGCAATGAAGACACCAGTTCATCTTAACATGGTTGAACAGTAGCTTAATGACAATTTATTACATGTCTGTCATGTGGAATCTAATGTGGCCAAGCTTTAGTGACATTTTTGCCTGCCTAGGCAGGAAAACGGTAGGCAGTAAAACGTTGAAGTACTGCAAAATGAGATTTTCTAGACGGAGGAAGAGATATTTTAGGGTTATTAAAAATTAACTCAGAAATAAATTTCTAATTGAAGTAATTGTACGGTTATAATTTTAGGAATATATGCTTATTTGATAGTGTAAATTTGGTTTGTGCCAGCTAATCCATGTTCCGCTGTGAAGATAATGTTACGGTTTTTTGCTTCGCTTACCTCGAATTAGTTCTCCGCTAGCCTTTTCGACAGGCTTTCGTAACCCCATTTCCTTCTTTTACCATGAGAGATGCTCCTACGTCTTGTAATTTCACAACGTAAACATTATCGTTTAATATTTGGTTCCGAATTGTATATCTTTCCCTGTTAGAGCGCCTTGCCGGTAGTTTTTAGTTTCCTGAGTGTGTGACGAACTAGAATTTGTATCCTCTAGTTCTCATTTACTTACAGATAGATTTTTATACTTAAAACGGTCTTAGATTTTCGTTTAATTTCTGGAATTCCTGTGTTTAGACAGAGATGACATTTCTAGGTAGGTTAGATGTGTTCGTTTTGGACAAAACAATCTTTCATGTCGGTATTATCGGTTCCACGCATCGATTCGTTCGATTGATTGTTGTTTCATTTAGATCCGTTTATCTGTGTTTACACCTTTTCGACGTTAGAGGGCACCTCCATGTCTTTATTCTTGTTTTAATTATCTGTCTTCTGATTGGTTGCGTGACGTAATCATATTTCCGTTTCCTGTTCCTTCTTGGTTGTTGATTAGACGCGTTCTCACCAGTAATTCTTCCTATCTTTGGGAATTTTGGATATTTTCACACATCTGTGGATTTTATTGGAAGGTTGCTTGAAATAATCATAGGCCGTATCTTCGCTTGTGTTCGAAGTGGAAACTTCGTGATTATTACGGCGGATGTGCCTGATATTTTGGGATATAATTTGAGAACCACGCGTCGCCAACGTCATTCTGTTACTTGTTTCTTCTCTTCGTTGAAAAACCTCGTTAATTAACGGTAAGTAAAGCAAATAACCGTAACAATAAAAGGAAAACAAATGCTGTCAAAGCTCTTTAAACAACTCTGTGTTGTTAAAAAAAATATGTACAAAATTTTAAATTAGTCCTATCCTCAAGTTCTTCCTGTGATGTGATAAATGATTAATTTCAGTATTTAAAATAATTCTACCAGTTGCATAAAATTGAAAAAGGAAAAATTGAATTTGGTCCAGCACTTTTAGAGTTTATTCGCGCCCAACAAACAAACTCTATTTTTTAATATTAGTGTAAATCCATATTTATACTAATATTAAAAAATTTATATAGTATAAAATAATATATAGCAATAAATTTGTAATTGTAGATTGAATAACTAACTCCTTGCGGTATAACTAACTTGAAGGGCTACCTTGACGTAAGATATGCAAACTTTGCCATTCATTAAATTAAATTATATGCCAAATTTAAAGACCTAGGTTGTGCGGCAAACTATGCTACTAATACGATGTTCTCACGCGAACAGAATTCTTTACGAGCTAATACCAGGTATTTCGAAAGAGGTTTCATTAGGAAAAAACATAAAATAAATCAAGTACACTAAAAGTATGCATTATATGGCTTTTGTAAGTACACTTAGTAGCATTATCATATCTACCTAATGGTATTTCGATGCGGATTTTATTACCACTATTAATTCAGGTTTTACATTTTCCTGCAAAAATGTGGGAATATATTATAATAAAAGGAGGGTTTCGTTTATCCTTCTCTGCCCATCTAACTTCCGCTTTACGAACTCGCGAAGCGATTTTTTGAATTCCAATCCGTATTAAATATTGAGAAGCGAGCTCACTTTACGGACGTTATTAAAAAAAAAATCTGACGTTATGATAAATATTTACCGAAAAGATAAATAAGTATTTCGAAACCTGGACATGTATCCTATAGGGCCGTAATACGGACGCGAAACAATATTGAAAAATTTTATATACGTCGTGTATCAGGGGAGATTTGAATTTTGCGAAGTAACTTTCGAATAAAGCGACCGAGCATATATTTTATCCATTTTCCCTTTCTCCCGCGCTTTCGTTTCTCTTTCGTGTGTCGGAAGCGGCGTCGGAAATATTAAATTGAAAAATTAACTACGAAAATACGGCGAGAGAACGGCCGTGAATATTTTATGACCGACTGTAACCGTTGTGGAAAAAAGGATGACAACCGCCTTTAATTATAAAGAATTAGTTTGAATAATAGGGCGAGGTGACGTTAATACATGAGGCCCGATGTTGTAATGAGTAGAAATTATTTTAAAGAGTTTTTTGCTCTAATAATATATATTTTAATAATGGATGCTTAAAGCAAATTGGTAGTGATGGGTTGCTACGAAGCCATCTGTTATTTTGTAGCAGCTACCAATCATTAACAATTTGCACTAACAATTAATTATAGCATTTAATAAATATCAAAAAGAGTCTGCTATTTCCTATAGAAGTCTTCTGATATACTATAAGCATTGTTTAAATATATCTAGTTAGTCAACGTAATGCATTGTCAGTAAAATAAAGTATTGCTCAGGGAAGTGGTGCACTCTATCGGTGAATGTAAATTGATTTGAGAACGCGATAAATATAACAGGTATCTCGGTCATAGAGAGAGAGAGAGAGAGAGAGAGAGAGAGAGAGAGAGAGAGAGATTTCTGTGTTCTATCTATCTGCGGAAACGACGGAATCCCGTATCGGGTGATGTGTGATTCACTCGCATTGGCGAATTGTGTGGCCCGGGGAAAAGGGAGGGTGGATATACGATGACGCTGTGATGACGCACCTCGCGATAATTCTCGTGTTTGTTTACATTAGGAGGTTAGTATTCTGAGGTATTCTGTTATAAATATAAAGAAATTGAAAGTATGTTACAAGGCACGTTCTTGTTGACAAAACATTAATTGAACAATTTTCTAAATTGAGGTTTTTTCTTTTAAAAATAAAATATTTAAATTTAAAACAAAAAAATCACTGAAAAGAGAAAAGTTAAATCTAAAGGGTCGAAAATTTGTCGAGAAAAAAAAAAACATAAAACTACTTCTTAATTTTTAGTTTTCTTAGTTTTTAAATTAATAAGTTGTTTTGTTAACATAATTTACTTATGTTTATGATTATATAATAATCAGAAAATGTTTGTTTTATTGAGAATAAGTATTTAGTTTGATAATATATAATCTGTAGTTCAATAGCCTTTTTATATTTAAAATTTTAATAAAACGCGGGTTTTTCGTTCGAACTTTTATACGGGAACCTTCTTCTCCTCCTCTCTCCTATTGCTATCTTCGCTTCTCCCGTGTATAGCGGTACTGTCGCTAACTTCAACTGGTGTAAAGGCGGGAAATTTGAAATTTAAAATGTAGCCTACTATAAATCGTTATTTTTCTTTACATGTATGTACCATTTTACTTTACTTTTTGACTTTTTCTTAGTTCTAATTTAATGTATACTCTATGTATATAGTTTTTCTTATATTTATAAAACTTTTTACTTGATTTACTTATGTTTAATATTACATAATAATAGAAATTCGTTTTTTATTATAATGAATAAATATGTAGTTTGGGAGTACAAATTGCTATTTATTTTGACATATATGCACCACTTTACTTATTAAAAACACATACATGATGACGCGTTCGCGCTCTTTCTCTTGATTGGCTGAAAAGTTACGAGGTAACCTTTGGGCAAGATCCGTATATACAAGGTTACCTCGTAACTTTTTAGCCAATCAAGAGAAAGAGCGCGAACGCGTCATCATGTATGCTGTTTTTAATAAGTAACGTGGTGCATATATGTAAAAATAAATGGCGATTTATACTCCCAAACTACATATTTATTTTTTATAATAAAAAACGAATTCCTACTATTATGTAATAGCAAACATAAGTAAATCAAATAAAAAATATTATATAAATATAACACAAAACTTAGAACTACACACATATATAGAGCATAACATTAAATTAGAAACTAAGAAAAAGTAAAGTAAAATGGTAAAAAGATAGCGATTATATATTATCAAACTAAATATTTATTCTTCCTAATAAAAAAAAAACATTATTATTATTATATATCATACTTAAACTAAGAAAACTAAAAATTTAGAAACACAAACTTATGTAATGTTTTTTTTTTTTTTTTTTTTCTTGGCAAATTTGCGTTCTTCAGATTTAACTTCTCTCTTTTCAGTGATTTTTTGTTTGTTTTAAGTTTAAATATTTATTTTTTAAAAAAAATATTAATTTAGAAAATTTTTCAATTAATGTTTTGCCAACAGGAACGTGTCTTGCAATATACTTTCAAGTTCTTTTTATTATAACAGAATACCCCAAGACTAACCTTTCAATGTAAACAAGCACGAGAATGATCGCGTGGCGCGTCATCACAGCGTTATCGCGTATCCACCCTCTCCTTTCTCCGGGCCTCACCTACAACTTACGAGGTAATCTTATGTATACGGACGTGATATGGACCTTGACCTTTGGGTAACTATTGCAATTAAATAATATTTTGCCGGCACGTAAGAGGGCCATCTTGTATGTAGTAGTCTAACTATAAACCTTATATTTAAATCGGGATGGACATCAACGGCGTGTCGCCATCTACCGCTTTTGTCCAAAATGTCCAAAAATCCGATAACTATTTTGTCCCTAAGGTTGTCTAACTAGCATGTATATAAACAATGCAATTTTCAAATGGTAAGGAAATAAGTAAGGTGCGCATGCGTAAACTTAAAACGTTCTGCTTCAAGTAAGACGTAGGCAGAACTGACATGGTGTTAGGTAACACGTGGTTCTCTTTTCTCGCTATTTTGAAACCACTATACTGAATACTGGTAGACCGTATTAATTCATATTTGAAAATCTGTTTGTTGTTCTTTTAATACTTTAGAGTCTGTTACGCACTCTGCTACAATCTGAACATGCACTGAAAAGAAAAGATATTTGTCGTTGAGAAATATTTATTAGGTCCTAAGAAAAAAATTATTTGAAACAAATAGTGATTTAGCTATGATATTTCTTTCTTATAAAACACTATATCTTTGAGTTGAAGATAATCGATATCAGTCGCAAAGTAAATTTCTTTGTTTGGAATAGTAGAACGTATTTGGTTGCATAACTCTGCAATTGATATTCAAATAAATATTTATTCGATTGTAAGAAACGAAATTATTTGAAATTAATAAAGGATATTTAGTTCCTTTAGTAATTTGTTTATTTGACCAAACTAAATTATTTTATTAAGCATATTATATAAAGACTCCAACTGTTGTCAAATTGACCGAAAGAACAGTCAAAACCATTGCACGCCAGTTGCCCGTTGCTTCTTCACATCGGAGGTTGATTCACGAAAATCTAGGACCACCGTATGCGAAGGCGAAACTGTTTTGATAACAGTTCCCAAGAAATATATATCTGGCAAGTAATAGATAAATATTTGATAGCTATAGATTTATGTCAAAATTGTATTACTCAAATCATTACGTCAGGATGTTTTAAACATATAATAGCCAAATTTTCTGTCCTATGGTAGTGTAAGAATTCGAAATTTCATCCTGTATAATACAAAGTATTTAAATTCATTTTCTTAATACGTTGATGGTAAGTATTGTGGCATTTGCTGAAGCAGCGTCTACTTCACAGGAAATAATAGTCTATTTCTGTTTAAAGTCTCGCGTAGTTGAGATAAAACGGTATTACTTTAATATTAATCTGCTTCTTTGTTCATTGTGTGTTACAAATGCTGACCAGCGAATCCCACGTTACTCTCTAGAAGGGCGTTTGAAGTTCAGAAGAATAACGCCTTCGATCATTCTTGCGCCCTCCTGTAAAGAGAAGCGGAACTAGTAATCGGTACGGAATGACGTCCAAAGTTTATAAAAATTCTTTACATTGTTGTTTTAAATCAATTAATTTGCGGACTCCGATTTAGCTACAGTAAAGCACGCGTTTCCCTTCGGTCCGGGCGTTTCCATATCTTAAAAACTAAAATTAAACTTCTCTTCTTAAATTTGTGCTCTAACCGTTCGAAAAACCTCCCTTTTCTTTAATTTTTTGTGAGTGCTGTGTAAAGTTTTTGTGCCTTATAATTTGGATTACGGGAAGAATTAATTACCCACATCGGTTGGTAAGATGTTCAGAATTTCTGCTTAAAACTAACCATTGCAAACACGTAAAAACCGTAACTCGTTCGCTCTCCCTCTCTCTCCCCTAATAAATAAATTTGTAAGTAAAAATTACTAGTGCTTATGTTAAATAACTTTTCAAATTAAAAAATAATCATCCAAATAATTGTTTTTTTTTTGTTCAATTGTTATTTTTATTTAATTGTGTAGCTTGTTAGTTTAATTCCATTGTCTCAAATTATTCAATATAAATTGTAAAAAATAAAAGTCACTCTATTATTTCGCCATACCAAATTTTAAAAAAAAAAGATCAATTAGTACACCTAGTAAAGTTTTGGAGAGAAAGTCATTTCGAAACGAGAAAGCCGATGAGGTGGGTAAGTCGACAATTTTTAGGCTAACTAACGACCCTGCTTTCGACTGACCGAGAAAGAACACCGTTGGAAAGCTTCTTTGGCTAAAACTTCTAAAACTATTCGCTACCGAACAAAAAGATTGTTTTCCAGCAGTGGCTCGTCGGTCAAAAGAGTAGGTGGGGTTATCTGTAGACGG
The DNA here is from genome assembly GCA_004143645.1 of Protaetia brevitarsis. Taxonomy (NCBI): domain Eukaryota; kingdom Metazoa; phylum Arthropoda; class Insecta; order Coleoptera; family Scarabaeidae; genus Protaetia; species Protaetia brevitarsis. The sequence goes on from RXPK01000199.1 coordinate 2,616,020, forward strand.
GGATTGGTTTTGCATGAATGAATTTGGGCTGACCATCCCGAAAAGTTTCCAGGTAAGAAAACCCAAGTTTCGTCACAGAACGCTATGATTTCCTAAACTTTTCTTATAAGTAGCATTTATTTTTGGTAGATTTTCTTTTATATTGTTAGTTTCAATATGTTTTCCCCCCGAATGACAGAAGCAATCACGTGTCATTGACTTTTTCCGAGCTACACAGAGGAACAAACAATTTCCTCTGAAATTCCAGCAGTAATAGTTCTCCTCTGTAATTGCTGATCAAGCATGTATACAAAGGTGCGCGCCCTCCACACACATTCCTCCGAAGCGAAAAAAAAAAAAAACCGTTCCAGAGAAACCGCTCGAGAAAAAGAAACGAGTATAAGACGAACGAGGGAAAAATAAACATCGTAGAACAATGGATCCGCGAATGCACACAGCCGTCTCCTGTGTGTATTGCGCGAGAGTGTGTCTGCGTATATTGGCGGAGGGTACGAGAACACATCGAAATTAGTATTTACCGACCGGATCCATTGACGTAAACTGTTATTTACTTTTTCCACTGTCTGCATCACGAGGGCAAACGGAATTACAATAATGACTCGTACCTCGCCGCTACACCGCGTTTGTTCTGTGCTATTTTCAGGAATTGGCGTGAAAAATGGAAGGTGGGTGGTGTAGACAGGGAGAAGTTAGCGAGTTTCTGTTACCGATAATAGGGAGCGGTTTCGTGACGACCGACAGTTGCGAACACAAAAGTGATAACTTTATGAAAAGCATATCACGTGATGAACACGGTCGCACATTGATATGATTTCAGTAGCAATTGGGTTATTCTATTTTTGTTGGGCGTACACCTGTATGTAGTGTAATAAAGTTGGATTTATGTGCCGGTGTTATTTCTCTTATTAGGGCATTCAACATTACTCGTGTTCTACCAAACAATATTGCATACTCCTTGTAATTCTGATCGTTAAAACAGAAATATATCGTGCAACCGTATACACAGTACTGTAAGGTGTGATTTACAACAGTACAAACACATACTCTAACAACCATTCGCTCGGGTGATGTGTAAAATGTTAAAGAAAAATGTTCACCTTTATTTCAAACTGTATTTTTTTTTAATAAGTAAAATCCATATTTCTGTCAGTTGTTAATATAGGGAAAAAGAAATCAAACTAAGGTCTGGTTCCTCACAAAATTCATACAACCGGTTTCGGTCTATTCGCGCATCTTCAGGCCAGCTACAGAAGTATCATATAATAAGAGTGTGCAATAATTATTGGCAAAATGGTATTGCATTAATTTGATTTTTTCAAATTAGAGGGTAAAGTAAAATGGTAAAACAATTTAAAAGATACTTACAATTTAAGAACAAAGTTTAAAATTGAAATAAAATTAAAGAGTGCAAAGTAGATAGTAAATTTGTAAAAAAGCAGACATTAAATAAAGAATAAAACACAAGTCTGAACGAACAACACTTTAAAATTGTTTAAAATAATTGGAAGCACTTCAAACTCAGGATATAAAATGATTCTGAAAAAGTCAAGACTAAAATTTAAATAAATGTAGAAAACTTCAGAAAAATACAATAAACTTGTGCCATCTATTACGTAAAACTAAACTAAAGTAATGTTGTGCTTAAGACGTAGTAGAATACCTAAAAACCATATTTGCAGGTCATCTATCGAGTAAACTTTGAAATAGGAGGGATGGACTTGAAAATTAATTGTGAATTTAATGAAAGGTATGTACTAGTGAGTTGTTGCCTTAATATTTCCAATGCTTCTAAATTATTGAGGTAGGTACCTTTTTTTGCCGTATGTAATATTTGGAAATTGTAACTGATGTCAAAATTGTGTTAGGTTACGCTTTTTTCCTAATTTAGAAATTTCTGTAAGTCCTTCCAACGGATTGCTGTGTACTGACTGAATTAAATGAACTTGCAAAAATGAAATTAACAAGGAAAAAAAAAAAAAAATTAGCTAGCTCAACGGATAAAATCTTAAAGAGCGCAAAAAACAATTAACCTCAGAGTTACCCTCGCGAATTAAAACTTGAATCTAACCACGAAAAGTAATTTGTAAGTGAAAGAAATCTGACTTGCTTAAATACCCCAAAAATTGAAAAGGTTCAATATAAAATAAAAGAACAGAATTTTTAACCCAACGAAGATAATTAACAATCAAAATTTATTCAAAAGGGTTCATTACAATTTGTGCAGAAAGAAAACGTGAACTGAGGGTTCTGGCTTAAATTTAAAAACTGCACTTGATTCTAAATTACAATAGGACAATGCTATTTCCTATACAAAGCAAAAGATTTGGTTGTTCAGGAAGATAATCCTAATTCTACCAATACAAACCACGTGGTTTCAAATTAACACAAACTAAATTAAGCGTGGACAATTTCTAGTGAATAACGAGAATGAACAACTAAATGCAAGCACAATGCTTCTACTCACCCAAACCGAGGAGATAAATGATTAAAACGAATCAGCAAAATAGAAAAACGGAAAAATTTACTCTTTAATCTATAATGAGAAAAATTAAACTGAAAACATATCTTCCTGCACAGAAATAATAAATGATTTTATATCTATAATGTGCACACATCAATGTAATAACAATTATTATAAAGCGAATTCCTTGATGGACGAAAAAAAGACAATTTATGCGCATTAAATGATGATATCAAAATGAAATACAAAATTGCAAACAATCATACCCAAAAATACGTCTACTCACGTTAACAGTCGACCAAGGAACTGCCTGACAAAGCTCTACAACTGTTTATCTTACAAAAACGTACAACGGAGTTGTACAAACAATACGCCAACATTCAAAAGACAAATAATTGAATGGAATTAATTTAAAAACTGAACATTTAATTAAATAAATCAAACAATAAACTCATTAACTTAATTATTAAATAAAATAAATCTAAATTTGCGAAAACCCTCTCGGAATATTGATAAATGGCTGATCGGAGTAAACAAGCCAAAATCTATGCAACTAAAAATACACTCGCGAAGAACGGGGTGTCTACTACAGCAGTATGTGCAATGGCAACCATACCTGTCAGGAGGTAAACACCTTTATTTTGGAAGGACCTATAAAAATTTCGAAATTTATAAAGGGATAACGTTGTGAAAAGCAACACAACAGTTCCTTTCTAGTTTCCTAGATTGATAAGAGTTACAAGAGCGCGAAAGTTGCGAACAACGGCTAGTATCAAAGAAATGTTCACAATTAATGAACGAAAACTAACGAGAGAGCTTGATGTGGATATACATTAGGGTGGGTCAAATTTTTTCTCGTTTTTTTAAAGAGGCTCATCTATAAAAAGGTGTGGTTGATTTATATCCAGTAGTTTCACATCGCCGGCAACATGGGTTTCAAACATGGCGTCTTGTAACTAAAATTATTTAAATTAGAGGTTAGATAAGAGTAAATAAACTCGTTCTTTCGTTCATACACACCTTCTGTTTGAACGAAAGAACGAGTTTATTTACTCTTATCTAACCTTTCAACTTATATCGTTCATTGGATACTTAGAACATAATACTATTTAAATTTGTTTACAATTTGCAATTATTAGTTACAAATATAACCACCAAACGCCATCGCGAATTTCCTTAAATTGATAGACAAAAGACACACAAAGAGTAGAAAAATAAATAAAATGCAATAAAACAACAAGAGAAGAATTCATTAAAGCCCAGATAGACTCGAGGAGAGCAATGCACAATGCCGAAATTCGATAGCACAAAGGATTTTGCCACAAACTTCACTATAATGATTATTCTTAATTATTTTTATTGTTAAATTTATTTTAAAATGTTGGGTTCTCTTTAATAAACAATTACTATTGATTTACGAATTTCAACATTTATAAATCATTTTGATTAGTGCAACTTTGTATGCCATGCTGTTAGATCTTTCTTAACCACATATTTTTAATAATTTCCCATGAAACTGGAGACGCAAGATTAATTCCGACTGCTACTAAACTTCTTAATCTATCTATGCTCAGTTTTGGCACCGTTTTGTCACTATGCTCGTAAGAAGTCTGACATTTTTATTTTTCTCCATACATAAGGGACCCACCCTGAGATGCTTGCCAATACAATTGTCAGTTTTTAAGAAATACCTGGGGCCTGTTGCATAAAAGTACAATTACAATTTACAGGTGATACTTTTGTTACAATCTGTCAAAATTTGACATATATATATTTTTGCAACGCCCGTAAGTCAAATTTTGACAGATTGTAACAAAAGTATCACCTGTAAATTGTAATTGTACTTTTATGCAACAGGCCCCTGATGTCAATGCATATGTATATACGCATGAAAATAAATAAGTAAAAGTAGGGAACATAAAGAATTTATGAAGCAAAAAAGAAATAATTGTAACCTACCCGAGCTCCATTTCACGGAAGTATATTAAATAATAAATATAGCAACATACGGTAGATATGTAGCACGTAACCTTTTTCCGGAGTTCTCTCTGATGCTTTACTCACTGGCACTTATTGCCACATACAAAAGAAAATACGCCTGCTATATGAGAAAATACGTCAGAAATGTTCCAGATATTACAATTACTTTCCTGTATTTTATGAATTCGTTTCTCACAAAAATAATTTTGATATATTAGTTGTGAATGTTTTATAATATCTTTTTTTTAATATTTTACATATGGATTTCGTTACACTCACCTAACTTTTAACTACGTTTCGACTACAAAAATCTGTTTAGAGATGAATCTAATATGTACACATCTGGGTACTGACAAAGTTGGTTCGAAATAGAAGCATTCTTTCTTTACGCTCGGGATACACAAGTATGGATGTAAGCCGGGAAATAGCATTTTCCGAATAATCCCCTAAAACTTTCCATTCCGCGCCTTGCGCTACACACTGCCTGAACTCAGAACTTGTACATTATTCAGCGGTTAAATAAGTTATAATCTTATCGAAGTTGAAATAGTGTTTTGCGTTGAATAAGTTGCCGGCGCACTCGCGCTGAACTTTGACGCTAATCCTTATTTAATTAAAAGAAGTTCTTTACGTAAATCGGGACAGAACACATTGTGTTCATGAAAATGCAATTTGCATTTTAACTCTAACTGTAGTAACGCTTAGGACATTATTTTGCTTGCGCGATTGTCAACAAAAAAGAAGTCATTAACTTTAGCCTTACGCTACGATGCTCAAATTTAACGATGCAGTTGGTATTGGACATCTAACTGTGTTTAAATTATACAATACAAAAGAAAAAATCTATTTCTTATGTATATTTTCCGTACCTCGTTAATTATAAACGAAGGTTGTCGACAATGGAATATGTTTTGTGTATAAGGAATAACTGCTTCCCTTTTATCAAAGAATAAAGCTTTGTATTTACTAATAAGGCCAACACGCGTCAAGAACATAAATAAAAAATTTGTTATATTTATTGTTATTATTGTTCATATTTTGACACAGCAAACCTTCAATTAATTATTTATTATTGCATAAAAAATATAGCACAACTTAACAATACAGTTCGCTGTGAAACTCTCTTTTTAAAAATATATTTAAATTATTACAACCATCTTCTACTAATGCGATCCTCCGCATCAACCACTTAATCATTTTGGACACCGTTTGGACATCCATAGGATAAGTTTTTGGGATATTCATAAGACATTTCAATAAGTATATCCATTTGACATTTGTTTTCTGTCCATGGATATAGGGATTTATTACGGATGTAAAACGGATATCTATATATAGAATATTGTGTGCTATCTGGGATTGTTCAACCATTTCTGAATTTTTCTATAATTGAGAATTTTGCGACAAATTAAGTTATATATTAACAACAAAAAATTGTTAATGAAATAAGTTAAGCATAGTATTAAATATACCATTAACTAGTGATGTGTAAAACTGCTATTTATGTTAGTTTAAGTTTAAAAACTTGCTATCTTCTTCTCTTAGCTATAATAATATATATCTACATAAAACGGTTCCTGTATTTCTACTCTTTTGTGGTAGACATTAAAGATTTAAATATTTTATCCGCATTGGCGATACATATTGACTGTGAGAAATATCTATCTGTAGTTTAGGTAGAAGTACCGACTGTACTCATTACGATATAAAATTCAGGTGTAATTTGGGAATGAACCTGAAAATAAGTAAAGAGACTCACTTTTAAATTAATTGTAAATTAAAAGTTTTTTCCAATCTTCACAGTATTATTTATTTACTACATGTTTCGGTCCCACCTAGATCATCTTCAGGTAATAAATATCGTCAAACTACTGGGGGGCAAAACCAACCGCTCTCTTGTTGCGTGTGTGTATGGAAAAATTATTAAATACTACGCACGTGTGTTCAACATTCATTAGATTATTCTTGTTTATTTAATTATTTTATTTTTGAACAAATTAAATACTACAAATCATGTCATGACATGTCAAGAAAGTTCTGTTTTCAAATGTCATACAGCTATCGCTACTTACCGGAATCTGATGTCACATTCAATTCAATGTAGATTTGAATAATCCTACAGGATGTATAAAGCAAACTATCCAAGTCATCAAGCAGGTCATGTTATAAATAATCTCAGAGGTAAACTGCTTTGAATGCTCATGTATTTGTGCAGTGACAATAGACACAAGCTTATCAAATATTGAAACAAGAGTTGAGTAATACATTTTACAGGCAGTGTTTACATTAGAGAAAGAATCAAGAAAACTACAATCAGTATCATAGGAGAATCATACAGTGCAGGAAAATTAGCCTTCCGGAAGTTATAGGTCTTCCTTTCTAGTAAAACAATACATTATATCCAGATTGAAAGATGCTTACGTCGATGAAAGAACGGTAGTGCAGTAACCACATGAATATATACCACCTACTTTTCATAGTTTCATTCCATTACGTCTTATGGACTTATCTTGGGAATGGCGACGCATGCGTATAATGTCCTTAATGCAAAAAAGGGCGATTCGAGTGTTGTGCATCACCCTGGAATACAATCAGAGCTGTAGGACATTCCTCTCAATAGAAAATACATTTACCATACCATCTATATATATCCTGTCCGTCATCACGCACATCCATAACAACGCCCAGTTATATTCCATAAATGGAAAACCTACACGGTTCCTCCACTCATGGAAGGAATGAAATGAGGGTCCTCTACCACCGACTAACCTGCTCGCCATAAAGTCCATGGATTATTGGGGTGCAAAATTATATAATCCCTTATTTATGAACCTAAACAACTGCCACCCGTTACCTTGAAAAGAGAAGTAAAGAAACTTTTGATGCAGAGGGAGTGGTACCCAGTTGCGGAGTGCCTGCTGATCTAGTCTTATGATTTTAATTTGTGACCTTATTCATACATGTTAGTCTCTCTTTCCTCTTTTTTGTCAGTGATATTGTGATATACACCCCTATTTATTTCTTTATTTATTTATTTACATGTTTATTTTAATTTGATACAGTGGATCATTCAGTCATGGTGGCCCTTATGCATTACGTGGGTTTATGTGATAAATCGTGTTTGCTTGTTAGAAATTATTTATCTCATCGTGTGCAGTCTGTGAGATTGTCTGATCGGGTATCGTCACCCCTGTCCATTGCATCTGGAGTGTCTCAGGGCTCCATACTTGGCCCTCTTCTGTTCTGCATATATACAGCCAGATTTGGCACATTTATTAAATATTGTTCTATACATTTTTATGCTGATGACGCCCAAATTTATCTCTCGTGTTATCCTTTAGATGTGATAGGGACCTACAGGATGATTAATGATGACCTTAATTCCTTGGCAAAACAAGCTAAACAGCATCCATTGATTCTTAATCCTGAGAAATCGGCCGCTATTGTATTTGGACAACCGGAATGATCGAATTAAGGCTTTAAACAGCATCAACATTCAAATAGATAACCATAAACTAACACCATCCGATTCTATTAAGAATCTGGGTATCACTTTGGATTGGTCCTTAAAATTTAAACAACATGTTTCAAATTTATTAAAGCAATGTTATACTAGTATGAGGATAATATATCCTAATCGTCATTTATTTGATAAAAGAATTAAAATTGTACTATGCAATGCATTTATTTTAAGTAGATTTAATTACTGCTGTTCGGTGTATGGTCCATTTCTTGACTATGTTGATAAGAGAAGAATTTAGAAAGTACAAAATTCGTGTCTTAGGCTTATTTTAGGTATTAGAAAATACTGTCATGTTTCTTTTAAATTAAAAGAAATTCTTTGGCTTGATATGGAGGGCCGGAAGAGGTTGCACTGTTACTTCTTATTGTACAAGATTTTGGCATAGAATTAAGGCCCCCAACTATTTGTATAATAAATTGATCTTTCGTACCGACGTACAAAATTTAACTATGAGATTTAGGGGTTTGCTTACGCCACCGCTACATCGGACGCAGCACTTTAAGAGATGTTTTAGCTATAAGATTGTACAGGCTGTTAATTGTAATTATGATGTATACCAAACTCGTACTTTAGGGATGTTTAAACGTGGTTTATTCACAATATTATTTGGGCAGCAGTGTGTAGGTGGATAATATCATTTTGCTTTTTGTTTTATATCTTCAGAGAAAGAGAAAAGAAAAAAAGGAATGTACTCTCTGTGCTTTAACTACTTTCCTTTATAGCGATTATTAATTGTCATGCACAATTTGTTGTGCTTCGTTTTTCTTTTGGCATCTGTTTCTTTTTATGGTTGGTTGGAAGAACAGCCGTGGATGTAGTTCTCTATATCCCATGACTGAAACCCGCAATTTCCCTTTTCTTTTTTTCTCTTTACTTACTTTTTACATTAATAATAATTAATATACTGCAGTGTATTAGAGAAAATTGTTTTATTATTACTTATTATTGCTTATATTTTCTTGTTATTATTTATTTTTGCTTGCTTGTTATTACTGCTTTATGGAAATAAAGGCGCTATTATTATTATTATTATTATTACTTATTATCTTATTGACAAACTAACTTGCAAATGCCTATAAGAATTGGCAATTTCTATGATGGTTGTATTACAAAATAAATGCTACTACTACTACTACTACTATAAAATAATATTTAGAAAGTAAATAAGTAAGTAATTTTTATTAATTTATAAAATCAAAAATGATGAAATCAGTCATATGAAGAAAAAAAGAAATATTAAATAAATAAGTAACTAGACTAATGAAAATTAAACTAATAGAACGAAATTAAATTAAAATTAACAGAATATACCACCACCAAATACATCCAAAAAAAAACTAAATTAAAATTAAAGAAACAAAACTAAAATTAAAGGGTGAAAAGAAAAGTGAAATGGAAAACAATCAAGATAAAAATTCCTGCACGCTATAAAACTCTTTGAATTAAAAATCACTCGAGAGTATGTTGAAAGCAAGAGGTGGAGGTTTTTATTTCAATTGGCAACTTATTATACAATTTTTTGCCTAACAATTCTACTCCCCGCTGACTTGCAATTCGCATCTGGGTAGGTGAAAATCATTCAGATGTCGCGTACTGTAACTATGTATATCTTTGTTGGTAACATATTTATCAGATTGTCGGTGAGTATAGCAGATCGCTTCATACATAAACAGTGACGGTAAGGTTAAAATACCTAATGTACTAAATGTGTTTCTGCAAGATTCTGTTCGTTTTAACCCACCCAGAATTCTTATAATTTGCTTCTGCGCTAGAAACACAGTATTAGCGGATGCTGACGAGCCCCAGAGAAGTATTCCCTACGCCAATCTAGATTGAATCTCAGCAAAGTAAACAGTCTTGAGAGTATCAATTGATAAACTATTCCTCAGAGCTCTGAAAACATACGCTTTAGTATGGATTAACTTTGTTGTTGCACTGCAATGGTTTTCCCACAATAAATTATCCTGCAAGTGCACACCAAGAAATTTTGTATTATTCTGTTGAAGTATCGGATTGCCGTTAATGTGTATGCAACATTGTGTGTTTTTTAGCTGTTGTCGAGTGTGAAATAGCATACATATTGTTTTATCTTTGTTAAGAGAGAGTTTGTTGCCACAACTATTGGAATAATAGGTTGATCGCAGTGTTACTGGCAGCTTCTGCATCTCGTAAGGTGTCTCGCGCAATGAGTATGGTGGTGTCATCTGCATACATATATATAAGTATATCAGAGATAAAATGAAATATGTCATTTTGTGTACATACTAAAAAGTAATGGACCTAGTACGGAACCTTGTGGCACTCCGTGAAATAAAGGCAAACAACTGGATTTATAGGTCTTAATATTCGAGTTAGTTTTGTGTTTTTGTAATATTGTCACAAATTATAGACGTTCGGATAAGTAAGACGTAAACCAATTTACCACGCTATCTCTAATGCCATACTGCTATAGTTTTTGTAGCAGTATTGTATGCTCAACACACTCAAATGCCTTGCTGAAGTCGCAAAATATTGAAATAGGATAATTTTTGTTGTCAACTTCGTTCAGAATATTGTTATACAAAGATATTAATGCTGTGAGGATTGATTTAATTTTTCTAAAGCCATGTTGATTCTGATTAAGAATATTGTACTTTTGCAGAAAATGCTCCAGACGAATTAATATACAATACTCAAATACTTTCGCAATACTGGAGTTCAAACATGTAGGTCTGTTGTTTGTGACGCTATGAATATTTGCCTTTTTATTCATTTATTTATTTTGTTTTTGATCGCATACGGATAAAAGTATCCTAAACAACGACCAAATCCACTCCGACCACACCCTAATTCTCTTGCCCCCGAAATATCGGCCCATATATGAGGTAGCACTTACGTGTGTGCAATGCACTTATCAAGCGACGCTAACAAAATCGAGTACCTCGGATTTAAATAGGCGCAATATATTTCTGCCGGAGCGGAAATCAGAACTGTCCAGACCGAAGCGGTGGAGCGGCTCGCTAAGCCGATGTCCGGAGGCGGCGTTTTTCACTTTTTCTCCCGGTTTACACGTGCCGGCCGGAACACGCGCCGATTATTCATTAAACCAAGGGTCCTGACGGTCGCGTCGGGCCCCTTGCGGTCGGAAATTCGACGACCAGAGAATACAAAAAAAAGGTTAAGGGCATTAAAACTCCTACGCTGCCTAGCGCTCCATTCCGCGTGGAAGGGGTTTAGGTGTGTTTCCGGTTTTCTTTTCCGCGTTTCGAACCGCTGAATGTTCGACCGAAATTAATGCGAGAGTGGTTATTACAAAGCAATGCTTTCGAGTTTTTAAAAATAACGTTTGGAAAAATAGAGGTTTCAGAAAAACCGTAATTTAAAAGTAATATTTTGCAGGGGACAAGAGATTTTCTAAAAAGTAATGCTTTATATGTTACGGAATAATTTAACACATAAAAAAAGTATTTAAATGTTGACACCTTTTGGAATTTAGAAATAAAGTGTTGAAGCATTTAATTTTTACTTTCTTATTGTCTTGGTTTTTAGGTCATAGATATTGAAAACATGAATGAATACTACAACGTTTCGCTTTATTTCAAAGCTTTTTCAATTACATAAATATAAATGTTTTTTTTTATTCCTTTGAAAAACCTTTCTACCGTTAGGTGTAAGGTTATTTCGAGTTTAAGGTTAATTTCTTGCCCTTACCTTCTCTCTCCACTTTTTCCGGTCTTTGTCATTCTCTTTGCCTCATGCCAATTCATTTCTCTCTCGTTAATGCTATCCCTCATCTCATCGTTCCATGTTCTTTCAACGTTTTTGTCTTCCTTAAATTCTTAGTTATTCTTTCTTCTGACATTCGACAAATATGTCCATACCATCTTAGCTGTTCTTTTTTTTCGTTCGTATTGTTGTCATTCCCAAGTCTTCCCTTATTTTCTCATTCCTGATTCTATCTCTTCTCGTTTATTTTCTACTTTTCTTAGGATTCTCAATCCATGGCATTAATTTTGGATTTATGTTTTTCGGTCAGCGTCCAGGATTCGCAGCTGTACATCAGCATTGACCTTACTATTTTATTTATTACGTCGACTTTCACGTTCTTTTGCACCTCTTTTTTTCCTAGAAATGTCTTTTTCATCGTATTATATATCTTCCACCCTTCTTCATCTTTCATCTATTTCTTTGTCTATCTTTCCATTGGCTGCAATTATCGTCCCGAGTACTGTATTCGTGACCTGTTCAATTATTTGTCCGTTTATTTTAATGTTATGTTTTGTTTTCTCTTTTGCCACAATCATACTCTTTGTCTTATCTGTATTTATTTTCATATTGATTTTTATAAGTTCTTCATTTAAGATGTTTATTTTATGTTGTAGGTTTCCTTCGATTTCTGCCAATACCACCATATCATCGGCATACATCAACTCTGCTATACTGGTTAGTTTCATTTTCCAATATCCCAATTTCAGTTGTTTTATTTTGGTTTTGCCTTCTTTATTGCGTCATCTAATATACAGGAGAACAAAATGGGGCTGAGAACACATCCTTGTTTAACACCTATTTCTGTTTTAAATTCCTTCAGCTCTTCATTATTTATTCCTACTATATTTATATTATCCTTGTACATTGATTTTAAGACTTCTATGGTTTCTTCGTCGATTTTTATCTTTTTTAATAACTTCCACATATCATCTCTCCTTACCCTATCAACGCTTTGTGTAGGTCGATGTAGCATATATGTAATTTTTTATTTTTGTTAATAACTTTTTCACTGGCTTGCCTTACTATGAAGATTAAGTCTTGCGTACTTCTGCCACTTCTAAATCCATATTGCGTATCTTCAATCGTCTCTTCCACAATTTCTGGAATTCGTGTGTCCATTATTCTTGCTAATATCTTTCCCGGTATACTTGATAGCGTTATTCCCCTATAGTTTTTGCATTCCCTTTTATCACCATTCTTAAAAATGGGCAAGATTATTCCCGTGTTCCAATCCCTTGGCATTCTTTTTGATCTAATTGCGAGGTTCATTATTTTTTGGAGTTCTTTGATTCCTTCGCATCCTAAATATTTGATCATCTCCGCCGTAATGTTGTCTACTCCCGGTACTTTTCCTATTTTCATTTTAGCTATCGCCTCCGTTACCTCTCTTTCAGATATCTCGAAAAAGTGTAAATTATAAATAAAATGTTTTTGTTTAATTTTATTTATAATTTACACTTTTTACACTTATAATTATATACTTGAAAAAGCTTTGAAATAAAGCGAAACGTTGTAGTATTCATTCATGTTTTCAATATCTATGACCTAAAAACCAAGAGAATAAGAAATTAAAAATTATATATATGGTCAAGAAATAAAGCTTTAAAACAAGCATTTAAAGTAAGGTAATTTTTCAACTAATACATTTTGTAAATAAAGTCCATAAATCTTGTGCTCTGTATTTTTATCTCTTTAATTAGGAATTTCGAAGACTTTTACTTTCTTTCTTTATACCCATAGCGCCACAACTGTTTTGCCCAATGAAAACTAGCTATTCTTGCATTCATTGGAAGCACAGCTTATGTCCCTGTCCCCTGACAAATCTATACGATTAATTGTGATTTCTAATTGTTTTGTTTTTCTTTGTTAGTTAGTGTTAGAGTGGGTCCAATGGACCCACACGGTTAATAGCGATTTGCCGATTTCTTGGTAGACTGAGGGTTAAAGCAGTAGAAAAGCGCGCAGTTAAGTTTTCGTTGCAGCATGACGGCGGCGTCGTGGTTAGCTTCAATAGAAAAATTGAAAGGACGTATAAACTACAATAATTAAATTTAAATTTGGGGTCTAAGCTGGACACAATATGGCGGCCAATTGCGGTACTTTATATATCTAGTAACTTTAAGTTTCCCTTCTTTACTAGAGTAAATCGTTGTTTGTGTTTGTGCGTTTTTGATAGCTTTCACATTTATTTTTGCGGTTGCTTAGAAGTTATATTATAATGGGATTTATCTAATTTTTAGAATTTTTATTATTTGGCAGCAGTGGATGAAGATGATAATGAAATAATCGCAATTGTTAAATGAAAATGCATGATGATTATTACGACAATTTGCAGAAAGTTGAAGTAAGGCAAAAATGACAGTTTTTATTTTAATTCTGTGCTTTTTCCTTGTCTGATTGGCCATGAGTTAAGTAAGCCTTGAAGACTTGCTTAATTCATGGCAATTGAAGTTGATCGTTTAAATTTTAAATACTAAAATTTGGACATGAAACTAGTATTTTTGTGATTGCAAATATATTGACTGTGTATAATAGAAATAGTTGCCTTTGAGCAATTTAAATTTGACATCATTCATCCAACCCCAATTTTTTTTTTTTTGGGTCAGAGGAATTTTTTTAAAGAAATATTGTGATAGCTCTGTTAAAGAAAGAATAGATAGATAGATAGATAGATATTTTATTAGTTCAAGTAATTACAATTACTTGACAACGTCAAAATATACAGTAATATCGACCATAAATTCAGGGACATACCAAAGTAAAAAAAAAAAAAACATCGTACATTGTATATACATTTAAGACAAACGAAAACAAATAGACAGAAACAAAAACATGGTAAGACAATCATGGTAAGTTCGATTTTAGAAACTCCTCCATAGAATAGAACGCGCGTCTCACTAAATCTTTCACTGGCAGTCCAAATTCTTTGCGTTCACATTTTTATTTGTTGTAATTAAATAATTGCGCCCCCTTAGTCAACATAGTTTTGTGTTTTTTTTTATCCTGCGCAATGAAATTCTTAACTATTCACCAGCACGTGTGGTATAACTATGAATATCGCTGTTTTTAACATATTTCGTTCGATTCTAGTGCACGAACTTAACTGTGGTGAGTTTATATACCCGAAGACAGGGTAGTATTGCCAAGGTCTAACGAACTCATCCCTACATGAGTCTTTAGGTCCTATGTTCGGCTAATATCTAACAGCTTTTTTTTGTAGGCGAAACCACTTCGGATTGCGCCGAAGACATCCCCCAGAACATAATACCGTAAGCGGCCACGAGTAGAAGTTTGCGTAGTACGTCATTTCATGCCGCCTGCAAGTAAAAGTAACAAGATGTTATATCCTGCGTATGCTATTACACTGCCGCAAGTAAGCTATACTAAGATGTGTCTCAGTTCCAATATAGATAGAAATTATCGGAAGCAGGGAGATATCATCATGTCTGATAGTCAAGCAGCCATCAAGGCGCTGAGTTCATTTGAAATCAGTTCCAAGATGGTCTGGAGTGTTAGGAAAATTAAATGAACTAGGCAAAAGAAATAAAGTAACCCTCCTGTGGGTTCCGGTCACACAGGAGTGGGAAGGAAACGAAATAACGGATAACCTTGCAAAAAAGGGACTGGAATGCCTTTTGTAGGGCCTGAACCCTTTTGCGGGTTAAGTAGCAGTACAATACTGAGAAACTAAAAAACAGAAATTGAGCAGAGAAAATCCAGTTACTGGGAGAATCTCCAGGGAATGAGGCAAAAGTAAAATTTCTTCGTGAACTTATAACCAGAAAGTTTACAGAATGCTATCAAACCTGAGTAAGAACAATGTCACATATTAATAGTAATACGTTCAGCCACTGTAAACTGAAAGGGCACCTGATAAGCTTAATAGCGAAGGAACCTGAATGTAGATTTTTGGGAACAGGATTGAACACCCATCCACCTCCTCTCAAACTGTGTAGCACTGTGCAACTCGAGGGCGTTGAAATCGAAGAGGGGACTTACCTAGACTGGCCGCTCTGACATTCTCCACTTCTGAAAGAATAGATTGGAAGGTCAGCTGTAAAGCAGCAGAGAATAGGGACACAATAGATCTTTAGTCGCAGTGTAACACCCACCCTTCTACCTATATACATACAAAATCTATTTACTAATTATCAAATAAGTGCAAGCCAATTCAAACAACTGTCTATGTAACTCCAAGAAATTTTACGCTGCTTTATTTCTCCTTTATTTTCTTCTCTAAAGTAAGTGTTTGATTTTTTCGTTGTTTATTGAAGACCATTTTTATTAATCCATACGCAGTCTCCCCAACGCCATCCTACTATTGGATAGCCAAGTTAGTTGTCGTTTTTGCGGTATTCATATAGATGTATCATCGGCATACAAAAAAAAACTCTCCTCCGCAACACTAGATGCAGATCATTGATGTAAATGATAAATAACAACGGACCCAAAATCGAGCCTTGGTTATACCCTGGCACATCTTTTTGTATTTACCACCCCAGCCTGATATTGCACATATTTACTCTATTAGTCAAATATGATTCTATTAAATTTTAGCAATTGCCCCTCACACCGTAGTATTTCAATTTTTCAAGTAAAATGCTGTGATTCACCATGTCAAAGGCTTTGCTGAGGTCACAACTTGTCAGCTGGATTTCCAATCTATTGTCCAGTGCTTCAGATATCTTTTCAATCACTTTCACTATCGCACCAATTGTTGACTTTTGCTTTTGAAACCCATATTGGTTCATGCATAGGAACTTGTGTCTGTCAAGAAAACTTATTATTCTATGGCATAGCTCTTTCAAAATATTTTTTTTGAAATGCCCGCCAAGATGGAAATGGCCGTAATTTCACACTCTTTAGAATCTCCATGTTTAATATAGGTAACACTTTCGAGACCTCAGTTCATCTGGAAACACACCCTCAAATAGGCAGGCATTCAGTATGTGTAGAAGCGGCCTCATCAGAGAGTTACTTAATCTTTTTAGAACATTTGCAGAAATTCCGTAATGATCGACAGTGGTTTTCGATTTTATTTGGCTTGTGATTTTTTGAATTCGGTCTCTGTCACTGGTATTATATTATTATTATATATTTTCTCAGCGCATTAAATGTTACAAATCATGAAGATCTTTTTACGAATATTCACTAACCATTTAATTAGAATTAAAATAATCCCAAAATCGATTTTACGTAGCCGAAATTAAAACGTTCACGAATAGGTTGAACAGAGCTTGAACCGGCCGACCTTACCTAAGTAGATTACAACGCTTTTGTATTCGTATTTACACAACCCCGCAAAATCGTCTCTACAAAACAGGACAACGAATTCACCTTTTTACGTCGGAACATATTGAGCGGAAAAAAAAACGCGAACGGACATCCGTACCTACAAAAGGACACGCACACAACGAACCCATCTCGACCCGTCCATCTACCACTGACATCCCCATTGTCCATCTCCTTCTTTTCCCATATAAATTTCCTTTCTCACCGGTCCCCGGTTTCGATACGATTTCGATCCCGGGGCAGATGAAATTAATTTTAAAGTTTAACGTTTTGCCGAGTTAGCGTCATGCGTCAGCCCGGTACGGGCCTCCGGGACCGTGGAGGTTGCCGAGATTTACGAGACGCCTCTTGGCCGTAGTAACGTTTTTCGCCGTCCGTAAAAACAATTTGTGCGTACATAAATTAAAAGTGTAATTCGAAACGTTCGGATAAAAGGGGTCCGCCGGCGACCGCATCCTACCGTATCGCGTCCGTAAAAAGGAAGATGGACGAGCTAGCCGAATCGGCTAACTGGGCGGACGACTGCGCCACGCGCCGTACCTCATTTAGTATTCAAGGTCGGTCAGCGCGTCGTTTAATTGATTGGCGAAATTGTATTTTGTGGCTAATCGGGCTCCGGTTTTTGCTAAATCGACCAACCTTTTCTTCTTTTTTGCGTCAAATTTAGAACGAGGAAAGGCGACACTGGAAAAGGTTTTATTACCACGAAGGTATTTCTAAAAACGATTTTGTATTTTTAGGAATGCGTTCGAGATTGAGAAGGGTTAAAGCTTTATTTATAAATAACGAAAGGTAAAATCAATTGTGCCTTTTATACAGGATGTCTCGCCGAACTGCGACATTAGATTTTTTTGAACTTCTAGTAGGATTAAATTGACTATCTCTTTACAGACCTAAAATATTAAATAAAATCAAATTAATTCTGGAAAAAAATAATTACCCTACCAATTGTTTAAAAAAAATAATTAAAAAACGTATAATAGTATATTAAAGTACGAGTTCATAAGCAGATTTTGTCGCACGAGTTCAGTTTTAGAAAACGACCGCAGGCGATTTTCTAATGAACGAGTGCGACAAAAAGCCTTATAAACGTCCTTCATACATTTTTTCTTTTCATTATAAATTATAATAAATACTTAATAAAATCCTCATTAAAAATGTTGATTTTATTTTTATATAAGTTGTTCACATGACATACGATTGACATTTGACGAATTCAAATTCAAATTCGGCTATTTAAATTGTTAAACCATATAATTTCATAATATAGTCTCTTAAACTGTAAAAGATGATACTTAGACAAATTTATCTGTACGCCACCACAACTCATGAAATTTGGGATAACGCGCATAAATTTATTACCGAAAAATCCCCAGCAGTATATAAAATGCTACCATCAATTTGAACTATGGGCTGTACAGAATAATGTAACACAAGATCTGAAAAATTTATTGCATATTTTGAATACAACGGTAAAAATAAAAATCTGCTACCTATGGTCATGATTCATGCTTGTTGCTTTTCATTTAAAAAATACATACATATCAAAATATATTAATTACAAGCCTATTAAAATATTCTCTTGGGGAACGAGGCTAGAAATTAAAATTTATGCATGAGATATTAATAATTTAAGAAGAAGTTCTGACCATGATTTAGCAATAAAACATATTATTTCAAAATGTAATTTTTTTTGTAATGGATTTAATTTTAGATCGTTTTTATAATGGTTACACAGGTGCCTGTAACGAGATGAATAACAAATATGTCAACATATTAGAATTTAGATGATATTATTTTGGTGACGCTTAAAACAAAAATATATCGAGATTTTTTGCAATACGGATGAAAATGATTACTTTAATTAAAAAATATTCGCCCTGCGACCAAAAAATATTAATCATTCAAGATTCTCCTTACATTATCCAAGGTTATTGTATATCGGCCCCTATTAATACGATTGGCAAAATGCCTAAATTAATACTGATTTTCTAAAATGCCATTCAGCTTAACTGGAATTGCTTCCGACGTCTAGTGTACACACAGCAGACCAGGCATGATTTTGTACATAAACGTCATGTGATGAAGTCATCTCGTAGCAGGTACATCGAAAACTATGAAAAGTAAGTGGTGTAGCCGCACAAGCTTATCAGGCCCAAGTAGATCTGGTCATTCAGATTATATCATCGAATGATTCCATCACAAGATCTACCATTTAAAGGCCATAACATAACTCAGCAAAACTTTGTTACGAAGAATTTGCCTTGCATAACAATACATGCTCAAGAACTTGTTCGTCAGTGT
This sequence comes from Protaetia brevitarsis, assembly GCA_004143645.1. NCBI lineage: Eukaryota > Metazoa > Arthropoda > Insecta > Coleoptera > Scarabaeidae > Protaetia > Protaetia brevitarsis. The sequence goes on from RXPK01000199.1 coordinate 2,635,327, forward strand.
AAATGTATACAGTAATTCCACGTTTATAACAATAACAATGAAACAAATGTATAGAATTTTTATTAAAGTATTAATTTTGATTATATATCGGGCTCCGCCTGTGTTAGAAAGTGGACAAGTTATAATATATAATTATTATCGCCCTTCTTGAAGGAGACCTCAGTAAAGGATACTGAGCTACCTTAGGGTCTGACTTGTTGGATAAACTTAGTAGGCGGGATGCTATAATCTATGTTTTAAATGTAATCATTCACTTGATTCGTGAATATTCTTTGCTTGAAGTTTGGTTATTCGATTATCGTACTGTGAATGCCGATGCACTTTAATAGGTTCGCGTCATTGACAAGTTCAAAATGTAACGAAATGTGGAAAAAAATAATAATATTGAAAGGAATCTATTGTTCATTACAATAGATTCGCTTGTCAAATGTTATTATTTTTTCATATTTCGTACATTGCCCAATATCTTGCCCGATTTTACGTGGTATTTACAGCTTGATAAGGTGCAAGAATTGATTTCCTACTAAATAGTTATGATTTTGAGTGATTAGATTTTCAGTAATCTGCTAATGTTTTAAATCTTAAAAACTATGCACCAGCGATAACCTTAATGAAAAGAGCGCACAACATTACACCGATTTCAACTTCCTAGACAAGTATTTTTTTTAAATAATAATATTGCATATGCTTGGTATCCAAGCTTGGAAGAAGGTCGCAGATATTTAAGCGAAAGTATATAGTGCGCCATGATGATTTCATTTGAATTAATCAATTAATTATTATTTTACGGAACTTACTCTAACAAATTTTGAAATACATATATTAATTTCTGACCAAGTAGTAAATAATTCAAATTGCACTTCGAAATTAATTGGGAATTAAAACAAAGACGAAGTCGTTTATCGCAAATTATAACTATATTTTTATTCAAATCCACCATGTAAACAATCACAGATAACAAACCAAAACAAAGGGAGATTTCGGATGACCTTGATAGAATCATTATCTTTCCCAAATACGCAGCGCTCACAACTTATACTCAACTTATAAGAAACTCCGTTAAAACATACGTCATGTCGAGAATAGGTGCACGTATCGAATATTGCATTTCAACGCGAAATTTAATCATTTCCCCAAAACAGTAATATATAATAAACAAAGGTAATACGACTGTGCGTCACAGTTTCGCACTAACGGCGGCAGACATAGAAAGAACCTGACGAGATAGGTATGAAAGTTACTACTTGTGCGGCGCATGCACAACTTTCAACGCATGTTGCTCGCATAGTATCAGTGCTAGCCCCAGCCTGTGCCAGTCTGGGTGTTATATGTAGATATGCATTTTGATGTAGAAGAGGTATGCACGAAGTACCGAATGGAAGAACGAACGTCTGAGAATGAGAGAAATTTGGATTTGCATAAGTAGAATGCACGTAGGTCAAGCACTTTCTATATGTATTCTGACAACGTATACTTTTGTTATCTGTATACGTAATACAGCTTATATATCTACACAAATTATATAACAAAAACATTTGTTTGGTCTAAATATTTACTGTTAAATAATCATATCCTCCGGTTAAAATCTTTTCTTACTTCTTTCACTTTTCGTCGTTCTAACGCATATTACTAGAAGTTTCATCTGTGTCGTCTTGATAACCCGGCAGGGAGTCGCGGCACATTTGGCCCGATTGGGAGGGTTGAAAGGGAGGAGGTCATTTTACGTCGACCATCGCACCAGTCCACAGGCTCAATTTCTCGGCCTGATTCAGGTACCTTATATTAACGGTGCAATGGCCCTATTTACAAATATTTCAAGCGCTTCCTGTAACCGATAATCTAAAGTCGCTGTATATTACAGTTCGTGTGCTAAATTTATCATTTTCTGCGTCATGAATATTAAATATACTATAGTGCACAAAATATAATAGTATACAACTCTTGTATACACATCGCAATACCACAATACAAATTAGATAACCGAACGGTTGTTTGAATTAGCTAGATTTTTAGTTTATTTACAGTTCCGGCCTTGGCAACGTGTGAGATCTCTTTTTGGAATTTTGGGCTAACTTAGGTTTCAAGAATAAACTAAGTTATATGGTAATACGGTCTTTAAAATAAAACTGCTAATCGCCTCAATATTTGTCATATTTTTATGACTTCATCAGAGACATCTACAAATTACAAAGAATATGAACAATAGTAATGAATATTTAAATAATACGTACAAAGTTCAAATATAATAATCAAATTATACGTTTTTAAATTTAGAATTTTTTAAAGTCAAATAACATTTTTTGTAACACAGGTAATGTTACTATGTATTTTGGTAAAATGTTGCAATAAATATGTTAAGTTGATTTGTATCTGTTTTGAAATTAATTGAATTTTGATTACTGTTAATATGAACCATTTCTAGAAATAAACGCTTCGAATTATTTTCAACATCAAGATTTTAGTATTATCATAATTAAAATTGTGGTCTAATTTGAAGATGTAAGGACAAGCACATGAAACGTTTACCTATACGACTATCGTTTTATGTTGGTTATTCTATTCTTTAGATTTGAGAAGTTGACCAATATCACCTGACATCACGACAAGAATATTATTATACCAAATCACTTAGTTCAGATTGGTATCTTGTCTTTAGTTTTTTAAAATTTGTTCTTATTTGTTTGTTATACTTCGCAATTTTGATATTTTTAAAATCTTTAAAATGTTTAATTACTTTATTAGTTAAACCTTCTACGAAAGGTATTTATAATATTTAAAATTAGTAGTTGTATTAGTATTTTATATGTTCATGTAAGGAATTTGGAGAGTAAATTAATTTGGAAAGAATATTTTTAGGGTAGCCGTTATTGGAAAAATATTTAAATTACTTCTTTCAATTGTCGTAAGAATCTTGTGTCGCTAATTTGTGTAATTCTGTTTTTCATGGCATTCACAGTATTATATTCTGATTTATGGATGATTAGAGTAAAATTAATAAATCTACCAGAAGTGTCGTTTTTTGATACCAATCTAAAATGATAATGTTATTCTCTGATCTTATAACTTTGGTATCAGGAAAAGGTACATAACAATCATTTTCCAATTCAACAGTGAATTGTAAATGATTATTATACGAATTAAATATATTTAAAGTAATATCTACCTTATCATTAGTATTGAACAAATAAGTTCATCAACAATTTTAAAAATAATGGAATTTGAAAGGTAATTTAGATATAACAGTATCTAATAACAATCCTAACAATCATTGCCCAAATTGGACTATTGGGGAATCCAATTGTGTACCAAAATTTGTATTCTTCAACGAAGTTCCGGTCGGTACTCCTTTCCAAATATTATTTTACTAAAATATAACACTAACACAACTTTCATCAGTACGCGACCGCTACTCAGTGGACAATTAAGAAAGCATGCTCCGCTGTATCAACCCCACCACATTTACAATGTGAATAATTAACCTCCCAATTCTGTGTAAATTATTTAAAATTACCGTGACGCGTTATTAACTCTACACTGTAAAAAAAAAAATCTAATAAAATTACATGTAGAATCGTTGGTAACAAAGTTGCCTACAATTTTACAGGTAAATTTGCTTAATAAGGTAAAATTTCTACCATCTAGTAAATATCACATGCTGATGTATTTTTCAAAGATTGTACTGTAAAAATTGTATGTAATATTTATATGAACTGTATATTTACCGAACACTGAAGTAATTTTCAGATGTATTTTTAAAAAGAAAGCAAGTAAAAATACTAAAGAATGGAATATCGCATGTATAAATATACATTGTACGGTAAATTGTTTTACAGGTATAATTTAATATTACTGCCAAGGCTGTAATATTAAATTACACCTGTAAAAGAAATTACATGTAAATTCTTTTACATGTGTAATTTAATATTATAGCCTATTATTTTTTGCAGCGTACTATACCTTAAATTAAATTTCTATTTAAACTAGCCAACGATTCCAATATACATTTGGTAACATGGAAATCATAGCTTACTTTAAATAACAATCTAATTTAAAGCATTTTTCACAATATGAAAAACGTTCAATAATATGAATAAAACTAAAAATGCGTGAACAGGTATTTTAGTTTATTTATTAACTAAACACCTCAAGATACAAACGTATAAACTTAACGCAATGATTTTTTTTATTAAACAATTTTAAAGGAGGACAGAACATTTGAAATTGTCTTTTGAAAGGTTCAAAAGGCTAGTCTGTGTAGCTATTATATTATTAGTAGGAATTTCATTTGTGTTATAATCTAAAGCAAAATTTGTTCCTAATGATAATGCATTGATAACAATATTAGGTATTATTGTATTTAAAACATTGGTTACCCAATTATTATTTTGCATACTTTCGGTATTTTCAGTTATTGGATTGTATTTTGTTTTATTTTCTTTTGATGTTTGAGTTTTATAGTTGTCAAGGGCAGGCAGGCAGAGTGAATGGAATATTACTTTAAATGGGAGGTAGACTTGGAAATTTATCGGTAACGTTACGCGTTTTAGAGAAATGAATTATTTTGTCGTATCAAGTAGTAGAATTAGTAACAAGTCACAGTAATTTTGAATCATATTTATCGGTAGGGTTAATGATTCGCATTGTAAATGTAGTGGGGTAGATACAGCGGGGCATATTTTATTTGTATGTCCATTCACTGATAGTTGGCGCTTGCATACAGAAGTTAGGGCACTAGCTAAGGGATTAGATTGCCCGCGACGCGAAACAGAGTGATATTAAAGATAATGAGTCGATCGAATGATGAGAATTTTTTAGTAATGCTGCTAGAAAGGATACAGCATGATATTTAGATAGTTAGTAGTGTAGTACGTATTTATAAATCAATATTTTCTATTTATTAGTGGTCAGAATAAATGTTAAATTATAGCTTTTAGCATAATTGGTAAATATAAATCTTTAATTATTATTGGTTAGAATAATTTGGATTAAGTTATTGCTAAGTATTAGAATAGGCACTGCTGTTGTTTTGTTTGTTTTTAGATCATTACGTTGGTCTATCCTATTCCAATTTTAAAATTATGATGTGTAAAAGATCGAGTAGCTATCTGAAGGCGGCACAGCTATCGGAATTGAGGAGACGTGGAGGCTGCCAATAATGTGTGGGATTGTTCCCAAAGTAAGGTTTTTCCATTGTTTTCCTTTACTCCTTGATGAATGCTAGGCGATAATTAAAGTCGTTCCATGGGCGCAAATATAATAACAACTGATAGCTGTACATAGCAGTAGACTCGCCAATATGTTAACTAATCACATTTTTGGTTGTTCACGTATGTATTTCAGTTTTACTTAAAGGCAGTATTATAAATTGGAGTATACTTTCTATTAATTTTGTTATTAACATTTTAAGTTAGTGGAGGAACATTGTTATGGAATCCATAATGCACTGTTGAAAATATTACGGTGTTGGCGTTAATTTTGCGCTAGTCAAATATTTTAGTGTTGATTTTTCCAAACTTTGCCAGACGAGTTGACTACGCGTATTTAATAGAACAGAAATGGCTAGAATTTCGTGTGAATTCTTTGTTCAGATATGAGGATTGACTATTTTTCTAGACATTCAAAAGCGTCAACCAATCAGAATTTTTCCCTCGGATAGAAATATAGAAACCCCACCTATTCTAATACAGTATTGCATTATACGCACCACCTGCATTGCACGTGTATCTGTTTTCGTGTTTTGATTCTCCGTATTAACATATCCAAACAAACACCAAATATGACTACTTGCAAAGTGTAACCTCGTGTTATTAAACGTTAATCCAGTGGCATATAAAATTTCAACATCTTAAAGATGTATTGGGAACATCTATTACGCAATTAGTTTAGACTTGAATCAAATAGCATAAACATTCACTAATTTTATAATGGTTCTCAAAAAATCATTTTAAAATTGGTACGTTTAGTTGAAACCAAAACTTGTGAATGAGTGGTTTTGCATATTTATAATTGTGAAAACGTCTTAAAGAGAGAATATTATAGCACTAAGAAATAGGAGTTGCATATTAAAAAGACGTTGTGTTTAGAAAATTGTGTTAAAACACCCAATAGATCGCATTCATTTAGTTAAACAGCTAGTAAATTTGTCTAGTCTAGATCAAATAAAATGTGACTAGAAGTATCCCCTTAGCAATAGACAATACTTGACTATCTTTGCTCGTCAAATTTAAACTTCTATAGTTCTCGACAAAATAACACGAAACGAGTGTGGACCTCTCCTGACTATTAAATTAGTCAAAAAAGTGTTAAAATTTTCAACAGTGTATATTACTTGGAATAGGGAGCTTCGTGTAGTATCTTTAGGTGCCGCAAGGGGTCTAGGATGAATCTGCTTTTCAAAAATAAAATACAGAAATATAATAAACTTCTCTAAATAATCTTTTATATTCTTCATAACCACATATAAATACCAAACAGAACACTCAATAAGAAATTGTAAACATCGATGCTATTATTCATGACAGCTATTGTCACATATGTATGTATACACTATTACATTTCCGTGTATGTACAGTATATAATATCCTGCATATACATGCGAGTACAGTTGGGATTCAACATGCATTTATTTGTTTATTCATTTCACCGGCGACTTATCTCCGCTCCATACCAGGCTTCGCATTTCTGCAATAAAAGGATCCAATACCGAGTCCCGCGCCAAATCCAATAAAACCTATTGTCATGCGGTGCGTATTCAAATCCACAACACAGAGATCAACGGGGTATTTACTCTTTTTTCAATTTCACCACCGCAACATTTCAATATACCATGCTCGCGGCGAATAAACCTGGCGCTAGGTAAGTTTTCCCGTACTTCGGGCGACGCAACACGCTTCCCACGACATCCCGAACAGCATGTTTCTCCAAAAGAGAGCGTAATGGCTATCCGCTGTTACCTTCAATTTGAATGAATTTTTATTTATAGGAATTGCTTTCGTATTAACCCCAGCCGCCATTATCTCCGTCGAATGGATGTTGATGTTGTAATTATGCCTGGGATACTGAGCGGGAAAACCGATTAAATATTGATGGAGATTTTAAGCGTGCAACGCGCGAGAGGATTACGGTTTAACAGGATGGGAACGTGGACGACATATATTGAATATAAGCCCTGTAATACCGGTAATTTATGTAACATTTACTTTTAAATTACTCCAAAACTTGTTGCGATAAGAAAAGCAAAATATAGTTGCAGCAGAATAGGAATAGGAGTCATTTTAATGAAACCTTCGGGCATCAGCCCGAAAAAGCTTTAATTTTTTATTGTGATTGTAGATAAAGCGATATGATGTTTTAATTTGCAATCAGTGGTCTTGAATCAGGATGTATCTGTGACTGAACCTACAAAATTATATAATATGTGTATATATTGTAAAATTTATATTGAATACATTTAATTATGAGAATTTATTGCTATGATATCTGAGGTATGGAATCTATTTTAAAGGCGTTCACAGAAGGTTCTAAATTAAATTATCTAGTAATTCAAAAGTGAGGCGTGTACTCAGTTGCCTACTCTACAGGCGAATTATGAATTTGTTAAAGATATTTAATATTGCCTTTATGTAATGTAAACTGTATTTTATGTTAATTCAAACTGACCTGGTATCTTTTTTATGTTTGTGTATATTTTGCTCGGAGAGATTTTTCTTTCCTCGGGATGTTTTGTTTTTAACGTTTGTCGTATTTCCCTCAAACTAGAGAAAATAACGGTATTTTAATGTCGGTTAGCGACATCTTTCAAAATTCAGGGTGGCCGACCTGCAGCGATAACAATTGAAGACTGTTAACTGAAATATATGGTTTGAAACCTCATTCTGTTGGTGGCTACTAGAGACGACGGTTCTCTTAATTTTCCTATAACGTTTATTGCCACAATTTTAATTTTTTTTATCAAAGTTCCAAGAATTATTACCTAAAAAAAAGTATCGATACAACTCCTGCATATTTTAATCCTTATCGAAAAAAAATTTCCTACGAAGAGCTCCCGACCAGATTGCCTTTCCATGCCATTGACCGAGACCGGGGCCCGTTCCATTAGAAACTCCATTCCAGTACCAGAGTTTGCCAAGCGTCGTGTCCTTTTCAAGTTAGTATTCCATAGAATTACCACACCTAAAACAGAGAGGAATTATTTCAGTTTCCTTTCAAATTTAAACAGAAACTTATATTTTTATAATTTATTTCACCGTACGATAATTTGGGGTTAGTTTTATAATAGCCGCCCTTTTAGTTAGTTATTTTAGGAATTTTAATATTTTAGGGTTGTAAATAAATATCATTGAGTTTGATCTGTGATAAAATAGCTATCTTTAACAAATATCGATAATCGTAGATAATAGTTTGCTTTAAAAATTTAGTATTTGCTGTTTACAGATAGATGGCGCCGTTATTTATTTGAAATTGAATTTATTATATGACATTTCCATAACCTCATTTAGCCTTTAAAAATGCCAGGAAAGTTCGAACAAGTATTTTGTATTTGAAAGATTGTCTTATTTTACTGATTCCAAGATACGTACCTTGTGATCAAAGAGTCTCAATGATGGTGAAACATAGCATTTGGGTAAATAAATAAAGATTTAAGCTTGTTTTTATTTGAACAGTTAGTGTCTTACATCGATTTTCGATATTTACTTAATTCAAATTTTAATAAACCGAGAAGGGGCTTTGAGGGTGCGCCCGTTAAGTGAGAAAATGAGAAAAACTGACTATTCGTTAATAAGCGTCCGGAGTACGATTCTGACAGACGATCTGGTCCCCGTTGAAGCGTCCCGTGCCACCTAGCAGCTAGAACACTTTCCACAGTTTTCTTTCACTTATTAGAGAGGTCGCTGGGTGTATTGTAACCACTATTTTAATTTAATTGATTTTATTGAAAAAAAAAATAATTCGTAAACGGACAAGCTAAATAAAAATAATACAATTTGAATATAATAATATATTGGTATTAAACTTTTAAAAAATAAAATTTTGAAATCCCGAGCATTGTGTTCTAAAAAACAGAGCATTATATATACACCAAATATCATCTCTCTTAAGAAGCAGTAATTCGATAAACGATCAAGAGGTTGCTATCTCATCAAACTTAGATTTTTCTATAATTTAATAATATTTAAAATTTCCACCTCCTATTTTGCAATTTTGTATAAACATTTAGGTAATATTCTATTTCAAATACTATACAGGCAAGTGACCAAACTCAAGGAAGAGGTATCTGATATAATTCTGAGCAAAAGTACATTAATAAACCATATACAGCTAGCTTTGATGAAGATACCATTCCTTTCTCGAAGGGTATAGGAGATAGAGTCGCTTAAATTGGTAAAAACTTGCTTTATTTGTTTTTATTTTCTTTTTAATGCATTTCATAGGTCTCTAAAGTACGTAACTTTTTACTGAGTTAAACGATTCTGCATTTTATATACTTCTCAAGAGATAGCCTATATACCTTTATCAAAATTAGCTTAACTTTCAGAAGTGATGTAGTTACAAATTTCTACGGGTTCTTTGGAACTTAGAAAGTAAATTATTTCTCATTTAACTATTTAACTAAACCACACAGTATTATTTATTTATTATTATTTTAAAGACTAGGCACTAGCCAAAAAAATTAGTCCAAGGCATTTTTTTTTTATTTTTGAAAAATAAAAATAGATAAATTCATGGGTGTAATATCTCTTGGGAATTGCAGGATTATTGGAGGGACTTCACTGGAATTCTCCGACAACTCTGATGTTTTTCTTCGGAATAGGTCTACGACTCATCATTGAGGTTAGAATACAGTCAGATTGATTGATAAATACTTCCTGAAGCCTCTTGGCATCTCAGGAATATCTTTTTCTTTCTCGTGAGGGTGGAGTTTTTATCCCCATTTTGACGAAAGGGTCTTCATGGATTTCAAACAATGGGATTTTGTTTTATGTATTGCTGTGTAATGATAGAAATTGAAAATGCAAAATGAAAAATAAAAATAAAAAATTAAATTAGCTAGCTCAACGGATAAAAATTTAAAAGGCGCATAAGAACAATTAACCTCAGAGTTACCGCGAATTACGCGAATTAAAACTTGATTTTAAGTAAAAAGTGAGTGAATTAAAACTGATTTTCTTAAATAACCCAAAAATTGAAATGGTTTAATTTACAATAAAAGAACAGAATCTTTCCTCAACAACGTTAAATAACAATCAAAAATTTTATTATAAAAGAAAAAAAAGTTAATTACAAAATTTGCAGAAAAAAAAACCTGAACAGAGGGTTCTGGCCTAAATCAAAAGCTGCACGTGATTCTGAATTACAACAGGACAATGTTATTTCCTATACCAAAGCAAAAGAGCAATTTGTTCAGGAAGATAGTTCTTTTTTTTCAAAACAATCCACGTGGTTTCAAATTAAACCAAACTACATTAAGCTTGGACAATTTCTAGTAAATAACTAGAATGAAAAACTAAATGCAAGCACAATGCTTCTATTCATCTAACCCGAGGTGACAATGAAGCAGCAAAAAGTAAAAACGGAAAAATTAATTCTTTAAACTATAATAAAAAAACTAAACTGAAATATATCTTCCTGCACCTAAATAATAAATGATCTTACACCTATAGTGTGCACACACCAAAATAATAACAATTATTATTTAGCGAATTCCTTGATGGACGATATAAAATTCATTTTACGCGAATCAAATCTCTATATCAAAAGTATTAACAAAATGGCAGCAAACAAATTAGAAATACATGTACTCACGCTGACAGTCGACCAAGAACCGCCTCATAAAACTTTACAGACGTTTTAGTAACAAAAAACCCACTCTCGACTACGTACAACGCAGTTCCACAAACAACACGCCAACATTAGGTAGAAAAGGCGCTGACATACATAAGCAAATAAAAGACATCTAAATAAATGAAATTAATTTAAAAAAAAACTGAACACTTAATTAAATAAATTAAACAATTAACTCATTAACTAAATCTTATATAAAAATAAAAACTACAACTGTGAAAACTCTCTCGAAACATTGACAAAGGCTGAACGGAGTAAACATGACAAAATTTAAGCAACTTAAGAAAAAATACTCTCGCGAAAGCTGGGTGTCCGTCCACAGCAGTATAATATTTAGATAACTATTCAATGTAGTCGATTTATTATCGAATCCTCTTTGGTGGGTGGCAAATTATTGCGGACCTTTCGGGCATAGCTTTGACCTGTATGAGGGTCCAACCCATTCGGTGCTCATTCTTTTGTCTAAGTGAGGCACTATCGTCATCATTTTCATCATTCCAGAACCTTTTCTTTGTTTCGTATTAGAAATTATTACAAATAAGTGCAGCCACGGGAGTACAAATGGATTTTTTTCAATTTATTACATCTAAATATTACTCGTTTTTTATCAATATAATGATATAAATTACGAATTTACACGATTAAACGCGTTTCTTTAGCCATTCAAAAAATTCTATTTACAAAACCGCCGCACCTGTTCCATTTTCTTTGGTTTCAAGAACCACCTCGATTTTTTGTTGTCATTGTTGCTTTAAACCATTTTTACTTACTGAAATTTGCTAAAAACTAAAAAAAAATGGTATCATGTCATGACGATTTATTTAGGTATTTTTGGCAGGTATACTATAATATTTCCTACTCCAAATAAACACATAAAGAAAATAAAATAAAGATTAATTTGATAACATAAATTATTTGGGTAGGTTAAATCAACGTCCCTGTATGGTACGAAACGATAGCAACCGAATCCACGTAGAAGTCCGCTTAAACTTTTTCCCTAATCCTCTTCACTTGATCGGATAAAAAAAAGGAGTACCTTCCATCATCTCCCGGAAACGTAGTAAAAGGCGCTTTTCGGAAGGATCTTGCATCGAATCTTGTTACCCGGTCAAGTATGCTCGTTTCGAATTTACACTAATCCGGCTTATTCCGCGACTTACGTGCAAAAAATACGTGTACCCTTAAGTCGCCGTTGCCTCGTAATCCCTCGTTTTCCCATCGAAAATCTCACACCTTCCTATCCGATCTTTCCGTCTCGAATGTATGTAGTAGCCGATCATGGAGGCGCCGAATAGGATGATCGGCGTTGATGGTCCGAGTAAATTAAATTTCGGCAAGTGCTCGTGTTGAAAATCGAAATGGCCTTTCGTGGAAATTGATAAGGTCTTGTTTTATATTGAGATCGTTTTTAGGTAGAGGAAAATAATAAGAAAAAAATAATAGGAAGCCGTAAATTGTATATTGATTCAGAAAATCAGGTGTACTCTGTAATGCTTCTTCAATTAGAAAACAGAAACTAAAAAGTATATTACTATTAAATACATTTTGGAACAAATAAATTATGTATCAAGAAATTGTAAATTAATTGTAAAGTAAACACCTCTTCATTGTTACAAATTGTAACTGTACCGCTTATACCTATTTTTTCATGTAAAACGGGTAAACTTTTTGATAATATTGTAACTAGAGCTATGTTCTAATTTGTAACATATGGAAACAAAATGTTAATAATATTTTAAATGGGTCTTGCAGTATTGAAACAAATATCGCAGATCCAGTTAGAAAATTAGCATATAAATATTATGTAGATGCAGGAGGCTGTGTGGAAGGAATTGGGGACTTAATCCCAAGATGAGTCTTTGGTTATATACAAGGGTAATTAGACCCATAATAACACTTTATTTATGAAAACTAAATTATTACAAATCGTCCCAACCCCGTGCACCACCTAAAAAAGGTACTACACGAGGCTACCTATTCTAAGTACTATATGGGTTCCATAACAATTGAAATGATCCTACTCTAACTAAATAATTTCCCTATGATTCTTAATATCAAAAATATAATACAGTAGCCTCGCGACCATATGAATACTACTTTTGAGAAATGATGAAATATGTGAAATGTGATTAGTTCACATAATCGCGAGTCTACTGTAAATCAGTCAGCTATCAGTTATTATTAAATGCGCCCATGGAACGACATTCGTTATCTCCCAGCATTCGCCAAGGACACTGATTATATATAATATACTTATATAAAATCAGTGGCCACGGAGTAAGGAAAAACCATGGCAAAAACCTTACTCTGGGAGGACCTGGGAAGAAGTCCCAGACCTTATTACTGATAGCCGCAAATTATTATTATCCTTCAGAGCGCCGAAGAAGCAGCCTCCGCGTCTCCTCAAATTCCGACAGCCTTGCCGTTCTCGCGTAGCTGCTCCCTTTTTCACTCATTCGAAGTTGAACAGGAAAGATGATGACCTAAAAAACAAATAAAACAACAGCAGTACCTACTCTAATACTTAATAATAACTTAATCCTAATTATTCTAACCAAGAGTAATTAAATAAAGATTTATATTTTATATAGTTGTAGTTTAACACCAATTCCGACCACTAAAGAGCATAAAATATTCATTTATAAACGTGCTACCCTACTAATTATCTAAATATCGTGCTGTAGCCTATCTAGTTCTTTAGCAACTTTACTAAAAAATTCCCACCATTCGATCGACCCATTATCTCTAATATCTGTTTCGCGACGCGGCCAATTTAACCCCCTAGCTAATGCCCTAACCTCCGTACGCGACCGCCACTCATTAGTGAATGGACATCCAAATAAAATATGCCCCGCTGTATTTACCCCCACTACACTCACAAAGCGAATCATTAACCCTCCCAGTTCTACATAAATATGATTTAAAATTACCGTGACCTGTTATTAATTCTACCGCCTGATACGATAAATTAACCCTCATTTCCCTAAAACGTATAACGCTACCAATAAATTTCCTAGTCCACCTCCCATTTAAGGTATTACCCCACCTACTCTGCCAATAATTATCAAGTTTATCCCTAAACGCTTTTTTAATTACACCGGCCGAAATTAGCCCAAATCTAATAATCAAGCTATCTCCCCTAGATACCGCCTCTTTCGCTAATTGATCCGCCCTCTCATTACCGATCGTACCTACATGAGCCCTAGTCCGAAAAAGTTTTATACCCCCCCTCGCGCAACATATCCCAAGTATCTAACAACAAATCGGTCGGATTTTTTAATAAACCCATAATAACGCATGGAGCATTAGTATGTTGGCCAAAGGCACGGCAGGTGGGGGCGGCCAAAACGCTGGGTGGCGTGCAGAGGTTGGTGTGCCTGTGCGCCACGGGGGTGATGGGATCGGCCCCTACCACCGCGATTGAAGTAATTCCGAACCTGCCACCAATACATATTTATATACAAGGAGCCGCAAGGTCCACAAGTACCGATAAGTAAATCGCACGGCGCTGACTATAAAAAACTGTTAGACAAACTCAAGAAGGCACCCCTTTTAAGAATGCCATGTGATGCTATCGTTCAGAAATTTAACCTGGATAGAAAATATTAATGCCAAAAAAGAAGGACTGGGAGACAGGTACTCCGGTAAGAGCGGACTCAAACTGGTATACTGACGGCTCTAAAACGGACTACGGCGTTGGAGCGGGAATATACGCTAAGAAGCCTAAAAAGGTCCTTTCGGTAAGCTTCAGCAGAGACACGACTGTGTTTCAAGTTGGCCTGGGTCCCTAGCCACTCGGGTGTGAGAGGAAATAAGGCGGCGAGCGAGCTGGCCAGGTGAGATTCGTCAAGGTCATTTGTTGGAGCTGGCCCTTCTTTCGGTACTACCAAATCGCAATTTAAAAAATCCATCAATGAATGGATACATAGTCAGTCCAGAGAGTGGTGGTAAATATCACCGGGACAACTGCCTTTGTCCCGGTGTAGTATCACCGGGACAAAGGCAGGCAAAAGAGTTCTTAAAGATGCAGAGGCCTGAATTCACGAGAGATCTACTGAATAAAGACAGGAAGACTGTCAAAATGATTGTAGGTCTGCTGACTGGTCATTGCAGACTGAATAGGCATATGTACAACATAGCCCTGGCAGATGATGCAACCTGCAGATACTGCCAAGAAGAGGAAGAAACACCAGTTCATGTGCTGTGCCAATGTGAAGCACTGGCGAGGACAAGGTTTCTAGTAATGGGGGAGGAGAACTTCACAGCTAGTAGCTACATAAAGAAGCCGCTCTCAAAGATGATAGGCCTAACTAAGAGGGCAAAATTAGAGAGCGTCCTCTAGGAAAAAGCGGATCACAATAATAATCTAATCTAATTATGTAACATAAAATAAAGGCACAAATAAATATTGGATAAAGTATATTACTATTAAATACATTTTGGATCTACTTTCACTTAATTTACAATTTTTTGATACATAACTTATTTGTAACACACGATATTTAAAGAGTTTAGGTATGGGTGAAAAGCAACTTACCTTGAGTTATAATAAATCTTTGCTCTTGGGTTATATTCATATCGGCTACAGTCGATGTTCGTATTATGAACGAATATAATTGTGCGGTCGCATTCACCGTATAGAGAAGTTGAGGTATTCGCAAAAGTATTCATTTTACAATACTTTCATTTCTCGTCTTTTTCGATTGAAGCAGACGCTAGAAAAACGATGCGATTTGGATCAACTGCACTAAAAAAGAGGAAGGAGGAATGATAAAAATACGAGCGGTCAAACAGCCTGCATATGTACGGTATGCGGCAAAATAAACAGTACTGAAATTATGAAACGTTTATTATTTATTATTTATGTACTTACTTTACATTATATAGTGTTGCAAACATTATTCACGACGACGTCCCCGATAAAACACATGTTCAAGATGCCCTCCGTTCAGTTTGAAGCAGTATTCGTAGCGGTTGCGAAGGTTCACAAACACGTCTGTGACAAACACAGGTTGTTGCATAACAAGAAAAAAACGTTGAATTTTAACCCGCAATTCCGGAATGTCAGACGGTGGATCGGTACGGATCAGCACGTCCTTCAGCCAAAAGGGCGCGAAAACAGTCCAAGCTTAAAAGAAGTTGCCGGCGCATTTAGGTCTAAGTTTATGAAACAGGCGCTATAGAGAACAGGTTATCACACTATTTATGCATGATCTTCTGCGATTTTGTCGTGCCAGGGACATACCACGTAATCGACAATGGTTTCGGCAGGACGGTGCAACCTGTCACACGGCTAGGGAGTCTCTTCCAATGCTGTGCAATCATTTTGGGGATCACCTTATTTCGCGTGGCACTGATTTCCCATACCCATCGCACTCACGAGACCTAACACCATCTGATGCGTACATATGGGGAATGCTGAAGGAGGCTGTTTTCCGTACCGATCCACCGTCTGACATTCCGGAATTGCGGGTTAAAATTCAACGTTTTTTTCTTGCCATGCAAGAACCTGTGTTCACAGAGTGTTTGTGAACCTTCGCGAACGCTACGAATACTGCTTCAAACTGCACGGAGGGCATCTTGAACATGTGTTTTATCGGGGACGTCGTCGTGAATAATGTTTGCAACACTATATAATGTAAAGTAAGTACATAAATAATAAATAATAAACGTTTTATAATTTCAGTACTGTTTATTTTGCCGCATACTGTATTTAGTGTTATTAAAAACGAATTATTTATGCTTTAAGTATAGTGACAATGTTCATCTATTATTAGTAAGCCAATCATTATAATTTTTATTTACATATACTACATAATTATAGTTGATATTGATTTCAGTAACAACAATACAATAATCTTGTGGGAAGTGGAAGATCACAAACTTGGAAAGACCATGGATAAGAATGATTTCGTATGTAAGCATCTGTGTATAACATTCCATTGGCTCCCCAAGGGAGCACAAATAAGTATATTACGCGAATTTAGAAGTGCTTATTTACTGATATAGTGTAAGAACAACCGCAACTTACTAAGCTGGCAAATCATTCATTTTTCGAAAATAGGATAACTTTATAAAAACTCAAAAGCAAGATAGAATAACATATTTACTATTTTATATAACCTTTGTGGTGTGGTAAGATATTCCAACGAGTTCAACGCGGTTTAGCGCTTAAAATACTCAGGGTAACGACACTTTAAGTCCACTGGAAAATATCGGACATATGGGTTACGTTTTGGTCTGTGACCTACCGGTCTAAAAATATATCCGCCCTAATTTACTTCCATTATTATTGCACGAAATGTTTTCATCTTTATTTAAGTGGAATATTCAAAAGGTCAAAAGATCAACAAGAATCACCCATAAACCTCAAGAATAACTGTAATAAAAGGCAAAGTGCTTACAATAATGACGATTTTTATTCACTTGGAACCGGTAATAAGGAAGTTCAATTATTCAGTGGGACCAACTTGCAGCGTCATAAAAAATGCATATAGGGCGTTAATGTAAATGTGGCATAAAAGCCCATGCTTAAGCATGGGATTAATTATTTACGAAGGAGGGGTATTTATGACGGCTAGGTTAAAATGTGCGATACGCCACGAACGAATCCTCGCTAATGGTTTATCAAAATTCGTGCCGGTTTGGGAGGACGCACAAATATAAATTATGCTCCAAGAGACTTTACTAACACCAGCGCGAAAGAAAATATCTCATGAAGATAAATCTTATTTGACTTATTGTATATACGTTTAAGTTTCGTGTTATAGCAAGCGTAAAACGACTACGCGCTGGTAAAAGATTTACGAAGATTTTACAGTAGAAAACTTTCATCGTTTACAGTTTACTCAACCGTAACATCTTCCAAGAAAACTATGGTCTACAGTTCTGCAGTTTTAAACGGTGCGCTTAGCATCGAGTTATTTATTTTTCAACTCGTTGCTTGAACTTATACATCTGTGTATATTTACTGGCCGCTACTTACCTAGGTTCTACTCAAATATTATTTCTCCAAACCTATAAAGCTAAACAGTTCGTAGGTAAACAGTACCGTTACTATTCTGTTGTTCATGCCGCAGTAGTAGTTGCGATGTTAGCTTTGCCTGGAGTAAATATTGCTTTATCTGGTTTCAAGAGTAATGACCGCAAATATAAGGAACAAGGTGTTTGTGATTCTTAAGTGGCATAAGCAGTTTTGTATTGAGACTGGATAAATAAGTTTGAATTGAACCGTGATTAGTGTAAGTAATCGTTGAATGAAAGAATACAGAAAATAAATTATAAATACTGTATAGATATATGCTAACAGAGATCTATATACCTATTACGAGATCTACATAACTTTTACACACATTATGCAATAGAAGTTATCATAATGTCTAAAATTGTTAAAAACCTATTGGAAGACTTACTTACTTTACCTGAATTACAATCTGGATTTTCTAGGTACTACACTAGTGAATTAGCTCTCCTAAAAGTAATTAATCATCCCTGGCTGTAACTAATAATAATACACACTTCTTCTGCACCATGAATTTTCGAAGCTTTCGATGTGCTAAATCATGATATGTTATATGGCCTTTCGCGTTTTATGGAGCTTACGCACGGTAAAGTATTTCTTTTGAGTCTTACGAAACATGTAGTTTTAAATAGTGATGATTTCTTATCCTCTGGGGTACCATAGGGTTCTACCTTCCCAGAGGTTAAATAAATAAAGGATGCAAGTCTTCAAATCCTATTCTTTTCAGAAAGTGCAGGATATGAAAGGGAACTAGGTTGGGTAAGTCTCTTTTTTCCATTTCACATGCTTCCAGGTGCAACACCCTTGATTTGCACAGTGCTACGCAATTTGGGAGGAGATGGATGGGTATTTCATCCTGTTTACCACAAAATTCTACATTCAGATGTCTTTTCACTTTACAATGCCTTGGGAGCATTTCCTTCGCACAGCATGCTAATGTTGTCCAGACTGATGAATTCTGTAAACTGCTTTTGTTATACGTTCCCAGAAGAGCTTTAAGTGGCCTCATTTCCTGGATATTCTCCGAATAACTGGATTTTCTCTGCTCCATTTCTCTTTTCAATTTCTTCAGTATTGGACAGCTATTTATTCCGCAAAATGGTTCACGCCCTACTAATGATATTCTCTTTTTTACAAGATTATCCGTTATTTCGTTTCATTCCACTCCTGTGTGACCCGGAACCCACAGAAAAGTCACTTTATTCTTTTTGCCTAGCGCGTTTAATTTTCCTAGGCATTCCAAGACCATCTTGGAATTGATTTCGTTTGAGCTCAGCCCCTTGAGGGTTACTTGACTATCACACATAATGATAATTTTGTACTTTCAGTAATTCCTACCAGTATTAAACTGGACGCATCTTTCAATGGCGTGCATTTGCGTTTGGAAGGTACTCCGGTATTTCCCCAAGCTTTCAAAGTACTTGGTTCTAGACCCATATATTTCTATTCCAATTCCCTCTGCCGTTTTGAAGCCATCAGTATACCATTTGATGGCATTTCTATTCAATTTCAAAATAATGTTTTCATCCCACTCGCTGTTGTTAGTAAGATTTGTGGTGAATTCCTTCACAAAGCTGAACCTTTTTGACATGCCATCCTGGGGTATGTCCCAGGTTTGTTCACGGTCATGAGATCGATGCCTTTGTGTGAGTGGTCCTTTTTTGCCACGCTCTCCATCGATGAAGTATATAGCAGCGCCTTGCATTAGCGGTTTCATTATTTAAGATGATCTACGTTATTTACAGGTAGTACCATCTGCTGGCACAGTTGGAGATTTTAATTTTACAAATATGCGCGCGCAACAATATATCTTGAGGGCATGTCCTAAAATAAAACTTTCAGAAATGTACACTGCAGTTCTATGCTAAAGGAAATGTAACATCGTCGACTATAGGTATAGATGATGTTACTGCCATCTTAAAACATGAATATGCATGAATATGCATTGAACATCTTAAAGGTAAGATGAGATAAGATCAAGTTGTTTGTGCAATTTTACAATTACATATATTTTTTTTATTTTGTACAACGGCCAAGAAAAAAATAAATATACAGACACATACATACATAATATATAAATAAATGAAAAGATTAAATATATAACAACCAAGGAATTCAATATATAACAAACAAAGCAAAATAATGAACACGAAGAATGACTAACAAAACAGAAGTAAAAGCAGATATCAAGAATGTAGGAATTCTGTAATTGAGTACAGCTCCTTATTCACTAGCAGTTTTCTCACTCGCTTGACAAAAGTTGAAGACGGGAGTTGTTTTAATTGCACTGGGAGATGGTTGTACAGCTGTGATATGACATCCTCAACTCGTCCCATTTTCTTGTTTGGTAGTGGTGGCCATCTCCACGCACGGCAAACTTTTCTTTGTTGTTGTGTATATGGATAACGACAGACATGATATACTGCGACGGCAAGGTAAGTATATTTTGCGTTTTGAAATGTGACCTCCAGCTTTCATTGTAGCTTAGGCTGCACAAAATTCTAATTGCTTTCTTTTGCAGCACAAATACCCTGCCCACCTCCGTCGACACTCTCCAAAACAGGGTATCATATGACAGAATGGAGTGAAAATATGAAAAGTAAACCAAGTAATAGTTTTTTGTTTTGTCAACCTCTATTTTTAGACTATTTGGAGTAAACAAATGTTCTGCGTTTTCCACAGCTCTCTCGCATCCCTGCCGAAGTATTAAAAGATCGTCTACACGCATCAGCAACGAAATATCATCCGCGTACAGACAAATCTCGCGCGCTCTAATGTTGGATGGAAGGTCGTTGACATAAATTAGGAACAGTAAAGGCCGGAGAATGGATCCCTGGGGTACACCATGCTTAATTTCTACCAAAAAATGTTGGTATTTTTGTAATGACTAAATTAAGATTCAGAAATAATGTTCATAAAATGATAAAAACGGCATCGGTATATGCAAAACTAACGGTTGTTTATCGCAGTAGAGCATATTGCACACAACGTTACATTTCAACTACTCCGACACCGGTTATAATCCATATATAGATGTTCTGAACAGGAAAAGCATGCAGTGGGTACAGAATGCGTGCCTTCGGCTGGTGTTCGGGGTTAGATGTTGATTAAACACCGAAGAGCTTTACATGCACCGAGAATGGATCTTTTAAGCCACATTATATTATCACCAGTGTGAGAATACTATGTGACATCGAATACGAAAAGAGATTTATCGTTCGAAATCAAAAGGATGGAATCACTAAAGGGAGTCTACTTTTGTGCACACGAAATACGTCAAACGTGAAAAACGATTTTTGGCACGATAAGTCCCCTTTCGTATTCAATGTCATATGTAATATACTATAAACGACGTATCGTTTTAAACACGCGGTGAAATGGAGGCGAACAGTTATTTAGTGAAGTATTTATTCAAATACTAAAATTGCCGTTTATTTTGAAATCCTCACACACTTTTATTTCCTTAGTAAGTATCCCATTTTTATTTTTTAATTTATTCACTATGGCGTGTAAAAACCATCTTCGCCACGATCTCATTCAATGTTGAATTATGAAGCTATGATTGCTTTTGCTTTGAAACTCGTTTAACAACTTTAAAATGTTTATGTAGGAGCAGAGTAAAACAACATCTACTAACAACTAACACATATTGCAATCCAGATATGCCTACTAATTTCTGTACTGACCTTTGAGCAATTTTTTTTTAGGGGTGGTAATGCCTAAGCTGTTATTAGCTTGTCAAGCCCACGCAGAGCCAAATCTCCCTCCTAATCAACATTACGACCCCGAAAAATTCCGATTATCACCTTATTACATAAATAGGTGAGCAGAAAAAAATCCAATTATTGAAAGAATCTCCAGGCAATGAGGGTAAGGTAGAAGTCTTCTGGGAACCTGTAACCAGAAGAGGTTTACAGAATACATCAACCTGAGTGATGAGAACAATATTCGTATATTAACAGGAATAGTTTCAGGCCATTGTAAAGTGAGAGCACATCTGAGTAAGTTTGGATGAGCATCTCCTCCTAAATTGCACTTGGGAGCATGTGAAATGTTAGAGGGGGACTCACCTAAGGATTGGAAGGCTAGCTGTAAAACAGCAAAAATAGGAAACGCAATAGATCTCTTAGGTGGCAGTGTAATATCACCCCCATTCATGCATACATACATAAATAGGTACAGTAAAAGAAAGATCAACCCGTCTAGATTGAGTAAGAGAGGAGACAGTGCGCTACACCATCCGCCAGATCGTAACGTGGTTATAGCACACTGTTTTCTCTCTCACTCCAACTGGAGGGCTTGTTATTTCATTGACTGTACAATACATACTTTGGACTTTAACCATCTTTCTATGACTGGTGTAGAATTTTGAGATAAACAATTATTAAGAGAAATTAATCATAATAATTCATGCCAATTATTTTGTACCGCTGTGGAAGCCACTTAACATAGAGTTTGCAGGAACATCATAGCGTTTTTGACTTTTTGTACCTAATTTCCCAATCTTTTTATCATTTAAATCAAGTTATTTCAATATCCTGGTACCCTGTACTAATCTGTACTGATCTTTGCTTGGTTGATTAAAGTATTCTTTTAGGTTTATTTTGGGATTGCCAAAAATTGAATTGGCTCACATTCACACACGATGTGGTAAACGGTGACTATCATCCCATTACACAGCCTGCAGCTGACATCTCCAGTGTTGATCCCAATTTTCTGTAATTGTTTTTTTGGATATAGACACACGCAAGTCCTGTTAGGAGACCTGCTACGGTGCAACGATGATTCCTACTCCTGAGCTGCAGTAGTAATTGCCAGCTTATTGAAAATTGCAACTCTAGGCCTGTTTCCAATTTTTGATCAGTCTATAAACCAGATCAATTTTTCGAACTGCCTGTTTAGTTGGATTGATTCCAGCTTAGATTTAGATTTAGATTTTAGATTAGATCTTTATTCAGTAAAATACAAAATTGTGTTAAATATGTCATTGAATATTTTTACAAACACTTAAACACTACTATGTAATCATACAAAAGTAATAGTACAATACTAACCTACATATATGAAATAAACCCTAGTGACTATGCGACAAAAGAATTAAATATCATATTCAAATTGAATAATCGTTAAATTAATATTTTCAAATTAATATATTGTCAATGACGGATAGAAATGGTAATAACGGTTAAAACTGATAGTTGAAAAATTCCTGCATATTATAGAAGACATTAGTGGTAAATATATTTTTTAGTTCTCTTTTTTGGTTTGTTACTGGTAAATCTTTTACATTTAAAGGTAAGTGATTAACTTGTTTTATTATTTGAGTAATTGCACTTTTATTTACAATACTTTTTGTAGTTTGCAACGTGATAAGATGTAAATTTTTTATTCCACGGGTTTCATATGAGTGTTGGAGTTGCCTCTCTTCAAAAAATGAATAATCTTCTTTCAAAAATACTACACATTCTATCACGTACAACGATGTAAGCGTGAGTAAACCTTTATTTTTGAACACTTCCCTACAAGAATCAGTTTCTTTAGTCCAAAAATGCTCCGCACACAAGACTTCTGAAGCAAGAAGATCGTAGTCGCATCCGTCGAGGCACCCCAAAAAATAACACCATGACGTAATCGAGATTCGATGTAAGCATGGTATGCCGCCAGGCTAGCTTGTTCATTGACTGTATTTGCTAATATGCGCAATGCATAATTGAACGAAGATGTTTTAGAAGCCAAATACTGGATGTGTCGCTTCCAGTTCAGCTGTCCATTCATCCATAGTTCAAGAAATTTTGCGCTGTCCTTGCTGACTAAATCTAATTGGACCCTCCTTATAATAGTTGAAGTGAAAAAGATGCATTTTCTCGATATTTAATGTTAAATTATTTTACACAAACCACATGTTTAAAGTTCTCAATGTCTCTGTGATATTGAAGTTAATCATCGTTTTAGTTGTCTTTATAATTACTGATGTATCATCAGCAAACAAAATTGTCTTTGATGGTATAAGCTCCGGCAAGTCGTTCACATATGTCAAGAATAAAAGGGGACCCAACACTGACCCTTGCGAACATTTTTTTCCAAAGTCATCCAACCGGATTGGTTTTCGTTATGATTATCCATAACGGTCTGCCTTCTGTTGGTCAGGTACGATACAATTAATTGTAAGGCGTGTCCTCTAACACCCATTATCTCTAGTTTCTTAAAAAGGATGTCGTACTTGACGCAATCGAACGCCCTTTTGAAGTCCGTAAACAACGCAACCGTTTTTTGTTTCATATTTATGCCTGCAACTATATCTTCCAAGGCTTAATACACAGCTCTTATAGTAGTTCTT
This sequence comes from Protaetia brevitarsis, assembly GCA_004143645.1. Classification (NCBI taxonomy): domain Eukaryota; kingdom Metazoa; phylum Arthropoda; class Insecta; order Coleoptera; family Scarabaeidae; genus Protaetia; species Protaetia brevitarsis. The sequence goes on from RXPK01000199.1 coordinate 2,659,527, forward strand.
CCGCATATATACCCATTTTGGTTGTCACCCAAAATATTACACTCATTTAAGAATTCTAAAACTTGCACGAATATAATTGTTTCAAAAATTTCCGACAAAATGCGTTAAAATAGCTATTGGTCTATAATTGCCTATATCGCTTTTATCTCCCTTTTTGTAACTTCTCCGCGATTTCCGAGCCGAAATTTCTGTTAAAAAGTTATGTCGGAATAAAGTGACCTGATCATTCCCAAATGGTTGCTTTCTACATAATCTGTCTTAATCCTTCACAGGGCCAACTTAGAATATGAAATGCCACGCTCTTACCGCTTCCATTATCACCAAATGGAAACGAGGTAAGTCTAGGAAGCACTCCATTGCCGCTATAGAAATGGCTCCTGTTACTCCTGAATATGCAAACCTCTATATCCTGCCAAGTTTCGTTTTGACAGTTTACTGTTACATCTTTGTCTACCGTGCCAGAGATGCATAAGTGATCATGGCTTTGACCAACATGATGTGTGCCCAGTACGTTATAGCTCTACGTTCTTCCATGGGCTAGTCTAACCAACATGAATACTTATACACATTAACTTTAGTTCTTTGAAACTATTGATTCCAAGTAAGCCTAGAATCAAGATGACAACAAGATATTTCACTTCCTCTGACAGCTTTTTTCTTTTCGGCGGAGTGTTAGCTACCCGAGGCCACCTAACTTCCTCCTTCTAGTGAATGCTATTTTGGTAGATTTTGAGCTACTAATATTTGGACCTTTTCTTAGGTCTAACTTGCAGTGCGTACTGCATTTTGTCCCACGTTGTTGAATTTACCCTAAATTAGAGTAACAAAATGATCTGGGTACCCCAAAGTTGTATGCCCAATTCGACCAGGTTTCGTAGTTTATTGTGGACACCATCTCAGCCTGCTCTCTCATGATAGTTATGTAAACGGAACTCTATTTGAGCATACAATTTGTTCACCTGCAGCTTATTTTATCGATAACTTTATTCCTCAATGCTTGGCAAAGGATTATTCTTTTATTATTTATTATATTTATTCTAATACAAATAAGAACAATGTTCCAAGAAAAATTGCGTCTACTAGAAGGAAATATACCCATATCAAATTGAAGATATAACTTCTGGTGTGACAAAGAAAGCATTCCCGTTAGACCAAACCCAAAATAGACACGCAAAGATTGGGACAATCTCCAAAAGGAGAAGAAAAAAGCATCCAGAAGGGATTGAATTACTCCCAATCTTCTTGTTTCCTCTCAGGACTAATTCCAATAATCAACACGCAGCCTGTTGGATTGAATCGATAATAATTTGGGCGGCGCAGAGATGCCCATTAGTAACTTTTCCTTACCCCGTGAATTCTATGTAAACCGGCACTTTAGATGCGTAACGCTTGCTAGAATTCGAAAACGAAACGTCATTCGATTAAGCCAAAAAGCTACCGCCACTTCGAACGGGACTCCGTGATTATTTAACCCGCGCAGTTTTCATGCAAATACGTTTGCGTACGTGCATCGTTATTAGGTCAATGAAATTTCAACAAAATCATCGTCGTTCAATCTAATTACGTGAACCGCCGCAACGCAGCGTGATTTACACAATTCAATTTCGCCAGAAAATCGCGATGAATGCCAAATAAATTTCGGGTAGTATTCAATTAGGGTTCGAGGTTTTATTTTTCGTTGTATGTTTGACCGGCGAAATTCGCGTACATACATGAAGCCGTGCAGTATCAGCATTGACTTGTTAAAAGAGCTATGGGCGTCTCTAATGGGATTGCTAAGTTGCGCGGTATGAATTTAGATGAGCCTCTCCGATATTAAAGTTTGTATTTTGAACTAGAGAGAAATTCGCTTGTAGCTTTGATGACTTTGCTAATAAATCTTTGATGTTCCCCTTGTAAATTGACAAGTCAACAACAATTTTGAAAAGTATAGTAACTAATAAATAAGGTATTAATATTTAATTTTTAGGATATTTTTATTGTTAAAGAAATTTCAAAATATTTGACTTAAGATGTTTAATAGTATTTATTTAATTTTGTTAAAGTTTGTTTGACTTATTTTAGCATATATTGCTATGTTATTTCCATAACGGTTTTTTTTTATGGGCGGGTGTACCCTGACGAAGGCAACTCGGCCAGAAAGACCTATTTGTGCCCCATGTCAACTTTAGCTCTCTCAGTCAAGTTGCATCTTATAAAAGAAGTTCGCAATTTGGTTGAGAGGTAACTTACGACTCTGGTTCGTCCACCGATCGACCCCAAAGTGCGTCTACCTCTCCCATCCACTGTCGGGATTTTAAACCTTACTCAAACTAAAAATAATACTATAAAAATGTAATTCATGCACCTGTTTTTTATCTTATCACTTTACTAAAACTACCCAAATCTTAAGCTATTTGTTTTCAGTATTCCCACACTGTAAAAAATTACAGTAATTTTGTCATGGTAAGTCAGGAATATTACATGTAATAACGTTGTGAATTTACCACAATAAATCATGTAAATTTTGTTTTACATGTTTTTTCTAGGATATTTAACATAGAAAAAGAAATTTCGGTAAAATTTATAGCTTTTTTATGTAAGTTTAAGATGTAACAAAAATTCAAAAGGAAAATACAAGAAAAAACATGTAAAATTTTGTAATTACTCTCAAAATTTACTTAAAAGCGTAAAATTGACATTTTTTGGGGTATTTAGTGCACTTTAAAAGTAATTTTACTAGTGAACTATTAATTTTGCTGTAAAAATATGAGGATATTTTATATTTATTTGTTTGTACTTGAATTTTCTGGTAAAACTATAGATATCATGGAAAATACGAAATTCATACGCCACAATGTGATTGGTTATTGGATTATTTATCTGTGCGCGTAGGTAATTCTATTCGTTTGTCCAACTTATTATTGGCTCAATGATATCATGTACGTCACAAACAATCGTAGGTTTCGCGTAAGCGTGTTCATTCTTGATCCCTGGTTGAGCTATTCAATATGACCTATTAGATGCTATAAAAGAATTAGGTAAGTTGCTTGCTCTCTTTATAAAAATACATATGAAAAGTACTTCAGTGTTCGGTAAATATAGAGTTCATATAAATATTACATACGAATTTTACAGTACAATCTTTGAAAAACACATCAGCATGTGAAATTTACTAGATGGTAGAAATTTTACCTTATGAAGCAAATTTACCTGTAACTTTGTTACCAACGATTTTACATGTAATTTTACTGCAACTTTTTTTACAGTGCATAGATTTATTTTTTTATGCCACTTTTGTGTTATTTTTCTTGCAATTGCATTTGTTAATACTATTGCCATATTAACATATTGAAGAGCAAGTACTTCACTATTTTTTATTTCGAATTTCTGGTGGAAAAAATGGTGTGTTTATATATCAGCTGAAAAATTGCCGCTTGGTAGCGTTCATGTCAGGTTAAAGAATTGTCTAAAGAATAAATTAATAATAATAATAATAAATATTGAAGTAGTAAATTGATACTTCAATAGATATTATAAACTAGTAATTCAAAAAAATAAGAGATATAAGTAAAAACATTTAAAACTGTGAAAGTATTTTCAATCATATTGTTTACGACATTTAACTAGTCAGAACATCCTGGATAGTCGATGTTGTTAATCGATACTTTGAAAAAACAATTTTACATGGTTATACCATTTTAATAAAAAAATACGTCGGGCTATCTAGAGTAGACAACCTGCAGCACATTAATTACACCTTAATGGTTTAGACTTAAAAGCATTAGACATTTATGGTGGCGTTGTACACGTTTTAGTAGCACCTGTAAAGTTATCTGTAAGTATGTAGGTATCGATAATACTTGCTTGCAGTCATACAGATAATGTACAGACGCTACAGATATGCCTAAAATCCCACCAATAATTTCAAAACTTACATACCGTAAATTATTGTTGTCACAAATGAGCTTCAAGCGCCTAATCACTTTCACGCACAATTTTGTTCAACAACGAACAAACTTTCTAAAAACTTAGGAAATCTGAATCAACCCCACCCTAGTTTTTTTTTTGTACTCAAATCTCTACAAAAGTTACAGATAACCCCATCCTCTGCAGGCTTAAAAACACCAATCCAATTCCACTTTTTCCAAAACTGAAGCACTCAAAGCTAATAGTCTGTTCAAATTATTTCCAAAATTGATTTACACCATTTTTTAAAGACTTGGAAAACCTAAGCCAATACAATACAAATTCAAACAAATTTGAATCATCTATTCTACGTATAAAGACTAGAAAAAGCTGAGAAAATACCACTTTGTATTTTCTTAAAAGCTTTAGCCACCCTTATAAATCTGTTCCTCTTGCTGAAAGTTTTAAAATTAAGCTACTCCAATCCGTAGATTTGAAGAATTTAAGTTAATACACTTTTTCCAAAATTAAATTAATCAGAAGGAGTTTAAAAAAATGGCTTGAAGAGCTTGATTCAACTGTACTCCGATTGCTGTGAAAATTAAGCTACCTCCAATTATCCCTCTCATTCAAATCTATTTCAAAATTAAACCGCTCCACTTTTATAAATACTTGTATAAAATAAATAGACTTCACTTTAGTTTTCACCGAAATTGAACCGCGCCAACAAAATCTCCTATTCAAATACCTTCGATAATTGAACCACGATATCCATTTTCACTTTAAAAGCTAAAATTAAACTAAATCTCTGGTTCCAATCTATTTGCAAATTAGACCATTCTAATTTTATGGGATCTTTACCTGGACAAACGAAATTCACATCACACCAGCTTTAGCGAAATTAAGCAAATTTCAGCTAAATCGTCTATTCAAATCCATGGTTTTCTAAAGATGTTGAAATCTAAAATGATTTCGCTCCAGATCTTAAAATGTCAAAGCACCCCTAGGCGAGTCTATTTCAAAATCAAACCATCCCAATTTTATAAATGCTTGGACAAACGCAAATCATCGCAATCAAAAACCAAATCTCGCTCAGTTTTTACTGAATTTGAACCACTTTCAAATAAACGCACTAAAAACAAACTCAAATCTAAGTCAATTCCGTTTAAGCATTTTAAAAAGCTCAGCGAGTTCCAACTGAAACTCCCACTAAAATTTATTTTAGTTTAGTTTAGTTTATTTTCATATTCTTTGGGCCAGTAACACTGGATACAATGTGTCAAAATACAAATACCATGTAGATAAAATGTAAAATATTGGAAATAAAGTTATTGTATCTGGCAGCCTCTTATATGTATACTCTTAAGCAGTGAATTGTAGGCGATTTCTTTGTAGCTGATAGGCAGTGCTTGGATAATGTCAGTTGATCTATATAAAGTTAAAATTTTATCTTCTTTAAAAAACACAAATTGCTTTCCGAGAGTGTGCACGTATATAAAACTCGCTGCGGAAGAAATAGAGATATAAACCTATTCTATAAACGTGATTATATCGTGTGATATATCAATAGATAGAGAATTAAACAGACAACCTACAGAAGCTAAAATTAAGTGAAAATATGAATACCAATACCAGAGAGAGAAAGAAACAACCAGAAAAATAAACAACAGGTAAAATATAAGCTTCTCTTTTTACACCGTATTTTTATGCGACTAACATTAACACAATAGTAAAAATATATACATACACGGAACGTACGGGTACATTACTTTGGGAGAGATAAAAGAGACCTTGAAAATATACACTAACACCAAAAGATTAAAGCGATAAATAAAGAATTACGGAATAAAATCCTTTAGCAACTCTAGTGTTACCCTATCCGTGGTCCAACCAATCTGTCGGTTAGACACCGCGAAGGACCCCGCAGGTGTGAAAAGTAAATCCTTTCCCTTCCTTCGTGAATAACAAATATTACATTCATAAGATAAAAATGCCAAAACGACATAATAGTAATAAAAATAAAAGTAAGGAAAAATCAGCAAGCGACAGTGAAGATGATATAACCAACAATGAAATATTTAAAGAGCTTAAAGAAATGCAGAAATCCATGAAATACTTGTCGGACAAGTTCGACGAGATGCAAGAAGAAAACAATGAAATAAAAAAATTACTCAAAGAGACAAATAAAGAAAATAAATATCTGAAAGAAAAAGTTAGAGAATTAGAGTCAGTGGTAAACGAAATGGAGAAAGAAAAAATAAAAAATAAAATTATTATTAACGGAATTGAAAAACAAGGAAAAGAAGAAAAACTAACAGAAGTAATTAAAAAAGTAATGGAAGAAATACAAATTCAAATTAACGACGACGATGTAATACATTGCTACAGGAAAAATGAAACAAACGATACAAGTCCAATTATCGTAGAACTAAAATCTAAACAAGCGAAAACAAATATATTAAAAGCAAGAAAAGATAAAGGTGCAATCAAGGTTAAGGAATGCCAGCTAAAAGGAAAGAATAATGTCATCTACATAAACGAACAACTAACAGCAGCAATGAATAAACTATTCTACAATACAAGGGTTCTAAAAAAAGAGAATAAAATCAAATATACATGGACCAGAGATGGCCATGTATACGTTACGACCTACAAAAATTACAATAAAAAAAACAAAAAAACCAAATCAAAATGTATACGATTTATATGCAAAATGTTAGAAGCATGAAAAATAAATTCCATGAAATGGCTGACCCCGACAGATGAAAATTTATACCAAATAGCAAACTACCAAGCAGTATATAACTCAAGAACAAGCAGAGGAGGAGGAATAGTATTTTACATAAAACAAAACATAAACTATGAAATCCTACTAAATAAAACAATAAAAAGCATAGAAATAATTACAATTTTGTTAAAAGTACCAAACATAACTATAACCTTAGTGTACAAGCCACCACTAGTAAACCTAGAAACTTTAGAAACAATATTACGAAATAATATACTGAGCACCAAGAGACAGTACCTCGTAATGGGCGATTTCAACATAAATATAGCTGTGCAGGACAATAATACAAAAAAAATACACATCCATATTTAATGAATACAATTACAAACTATTAAATAAACGATCACAAAAATATTATACACGCAAAAACACAAACAACAACAACTCAATATTGGACCATGTAGCGACAAACATAAAATCGAAAATAGAAATCAAAGTAGTCCCAAATAATCTGTCCGACCACCATGCTGTAATGACAAGGATCACCACTGCAAACAAACCTCGCACCTACAAGGTTCACGAAATAATAAAAACGGACTACCGCAAGATAGCACAAGAAATTCAAAATGTAGACGGACAATCCATTGACAGCTTCCAAACACTTTCAATTAAATTACAAGAAATTACAGAAAAACATAAAAAGACAATAAAAATAAAGAGACGAGAAGAGTGCCCATGAATAGATGACACTATAATGAAGCAAATAAAGGAGAGAAATAAACTATATAAGAAACATATAAAAAATCCAAACAATAATTATATAACTACAAAATATTACGAGCAAAAAAAAGACACTACAGCTCAAATAAGAGAAGCAAAAACCAAATTCTACGCACACAAATTCCAAAAATATAAACAAACGCCAGCAAAAACATGGAATCTTATACAGAAAGAAATAGGCAAAGGTAAAAAAAATAAGGCAATCCATGAAATTCAAAAAAGAAGACGGAACCACAACTACGGATTTACAAGAAATAAGTAACGTAATAAATACATACTTTACAAATATTGGCAAGATTCTAGCAGAGAAGCAACTAAGGAACCCAAACTACAGAGATAGAACAGAAAAAATAAGCACTACTGTATCGCAACTAAATATTCAAGAAGCAAGTGTAAATGAGGTAGATCAAATAATTGATGAACTCCAAAATAACAAAGCACCAGGGTTTGATAAAATCACCACAAACGTTATTAAAACCAACAAAGAAAAGCTGTCTCCTATTATTACTAAACTAATCAATAATGTTATAAGAAAAAGTCAATACCCACAATTCCTAAAGCAAACTATTATAATTCCCATATACAAGAAAGGTAATAAATTACACCCCGAAAATTACAGACCCATAGCATTACTATCAACACTGAATAAAGTTCTGGAAAAACACATACACAAACAATTATCACAACACCTAAAAGAACAAAACTTAATAAGTAAGAGACAGTACGCATTTCAGAGCCAGTGTGGCACGTCGTCTGCGGCTATCGATCTGTTAAATAATATCAAACAAAATCTAGAAAACAAAAATACAGTAGTAGTAATATTCATAGACATGAAAAAAGCATTCGACACGATATCAAAAAACAAATTAATACAAAAACTACACAACTACGGTGTAACAGGAAAAGAGCTAAATCTAATAAAAACATACTTATTAAACAGAACACAAACTACAATAGCAAACAGAGTTGAGAGCAGCAGTTCGACGGCCGAATATGGGGTGCCACAGGGTGGAAATCTACCTCCAATACTATACATCACATACACTAACGACATGCTAAAACTAAAAATACATGGAGACATATATGCCTACGCAGATGATACCTGTATCATATACGCAGGAAAAAATCCACAAAAGATACAGCAAAACATAGACGAAGATATACAAAAAATAGAACAATGGTGCCAGAACAACTTAATAACAATCAACGAAGCAAAAACAGAGTATATGACGTTCACAAGAAAGACCTTTCCGCCAAATTTTTACTATACGCATAAACAATAATAAAATAACGGAAGTACAGAAAGTGAAATACCTAGGGCTAACCATACAGCAAAACTTGAAATGGGACAAACATGTAGACACGTTAGCAAACAAAAACATCCAAATATTAGCTGCGATACGCAAAATAAAAAATATCTTACCTCTTACATATGAGCTACCTTATCAATGTTTGGGGAGAAACTACTGAAAGAAACCTGAACAGACTACAAATACAACAAAACAAAATTTTAAAAACAATATACTCCATAGACAAAAGGACACCAACCACCCAACTATACAATCAAATAGGAGAACTAACACTAAAACAGTTAATACAACAAAAAAATCTACTACTACTGTATAAAATTGAAAACAATATGATAAGAACTGAAATTAGACTTAGAAAAAACAAACAAGTGCACGAACACCACACAAGAAGAACATCTAGCATAAGAGCAGAAAAAATTACATGTAACAAACACACCCAAATACCATCTGCAGAAATTATAAACGTCTACAACAAATTACCAATCGACATCAAGAAAATGAAACACCTTGCTTATAAAAAGAAAATCACTGAGATAATCAAAACAAACCAAATATGAAACGCACACATACGAAAGCACAATGTAACAACATCTAGGAGTCCTCAATACCGGTAGTCCGGGCGGAAAATGCTTCCGTCACCCGCGACGAAGATGAGGACCGTACGCCTTGCCGTGCAAATACCTGTACACTTTGTATAAGTATACAACATAAGTATGTTGTATATATTATGTATAGTATGTTACGGATGAATAAATGCTTTAAAAAAAAAAAAAAAAAAATACCCTTGCAACTACGCATATGATAATATTGTACGAAAGAGCAGAGTTTGCCAACGCGTGGTAAATATTTACTAGTCACTATTACCGTTATATCATCAGCAAACAAAATCATGTGACCATAATTAAAGTATTACTGTAGAGGGGACCAACACCGACCCTTAAGCTACCCCCATGTCACAGGCATACTCCCGCGAATACACGTTGCTTACTTTAGCAGTCATAGACCAACCACTTGAAAAAGACATCAAGATTTTTTATAATTGAATATCGCAATTTTCTAAATGTTTGGCCACACATGAGTACCATACTTCAGTTTTTACGCAATTGATTCGCTCTCAACTAGGTTTCCTATTCAAATCTCAATCAACATTTAACCATTTCCGCTTTCTAAGTCCTAGAAAGTCTGAGTTAATCCTGCTTAAGCCTTTTTATTAAGTTTAGCAACTCCTGATTGAACTGGGTCTTCCACCATTCAATTCTATGGCAACATTGGATACCTAATCTGTCCATTCCATCATTGTAAATCATTGAGAGCTCTTTCAAAAGATTAATACGATTGATATAAAATAGATTGATGAATTACACTGCAGGAATAACTGGAAAGAAATAGGTTAAATTCAAGATTATTCAGAGCTTTTTTACCATTCGTTCGATGACACTTTTTACTTTATTCAACGGTATTCCAGCTTTTAAATAAGAATGGAAGTTTCTATGCAAGGGTATCCGTTTAGATCACATTTCCGCCGAGTTCCTTAAGTGCATATCCAGGTTTCATGTATCGAAATGCACTTAATATTATTACACTTGCGAATCACGTACGGCAACAAAGGAAGACAAAAAAAAAACCTATTGAAAGCCTAGCAATCTCATCTTTCTCGCGGTCTCGACCTACCTATTAATAGTTCCTTCTAATACGCTTACAGCATTATGCTTAAAACCATTTCCATCACAACAGCGCTGAAGTGTTTGCTGAAACTCTAACGGTGAGTAGATCAAAGAAACAACATTTTAATTTTAAATCCGGCTTTGCTACTACTCGAAGGGTTTACGAGTGGGGCACTCCGCTTTTGTCGAAAACGGTCGTTGTTGTGTACGCAAACTGGCGGAATTGGGTTAAAAGTGTACAGGTGCTATCTCACTTGGCGCTAACTGAGGTCGACTAAGCATAAAAAAAATACAGGAATGCTCTGAAGACTTGAGAGGATTCAAAGTGCTAAGATCATAAAATTATTGTTTGTAGACTGCGACTACACAAATGCGTGCGAAACCTATAACTCCTAAGCGAATACGTAGTAATGAAATGCAAATACTGTTTCGATGGGATCTTTTTTCAGACGCATCTGGGTCATATTTACATTAAGGCCGGAGTAAATTAGGAAAAACCGAGCCTTTTAAAATATCTTCAGTTGAGTTGTTTGGGCAGCATAAATACGAAGCATTTCACCGAGATTCTCGAAATGCAAGAAAGTGCGTACATGTTTACATACAATATAAGTACGTTTTGACTTTGATCCCACCAAAAGTACAGCTTAAAAATTAGGTTCAATCCCCTGGGGTGTATAATGACTACAGCATTCTGGTTCGTGGTGAAATTGGCATATATAAAATCCTACAAGCCGTATTTGGATTTTAATGGTGAAAGATGGTATGTATAAATTGGTGCAAAAGATATTCTTAATTTCCCTCTGCAAATTTCGATATTAAGAATGCCGTATAATGTGTGATTAGTTGCCTATTTTTTTGCAATTCCAAACAACTAAATTAAGTAAAAAATAAACAACTTCTTTCAACTGCGACCTTTGAAATGAATTATAGTTTATTGGTAAAGAAACATTTTGAAGTTTTATTGCTTTTTTTGTTGAAAAAACAGCATTAAAATCAAAATAGGACGGTTTACTAAAATTAGCAGTAATATTTTAATAATTTCTGATAAATAAAAATTAGAAATATAACATAAATAAACCCGTACTAAAATACAAAATATGAAAAAAGTTTATCGGAAAGTGCTCCCTCTGGTGGTAATATTTAGCAACATCGAGGAATTGCAAGAGGTTAGTCAATTGGCAACGTTGTAAAAACAATTATACATGATAGAGCAATAGAGCGCAAAGCAACGTAGAAAAAACATAGTCATCTGACATAGATCTAACCTAATATGGAAAGTACCGATAATTGAAAACTTTATTAATGTGCACGGTGTCCTCAGTAACTAACAAAACGGCTACACAACAGGGAGACCGACAACAAAAGCAATATATATATATATATTTTAAATGTTACAAATGCCATTAACCAAAAAGACGACGTTTGCGGTCTATTAATGATTCTATCTAAAGCTTTCAATTGTGTTCACCATGATCTTCTACTTGGAAAACTTGAGCGAACGGGTTTCCGTGGTATTGGACTTGACTGGATAAGATCATACTTGGCGCATAGAAAACAGTACGTGAAGGCATGTGACAACAAAGGCCGAGAAATATCATCAGAATGGGGGAGAACTCAACTGGAGTACCACAAGGATCCATACTGGGACCTCTATTGTTTATACTTCATATTAACGACTTACCTGAAGTGGTCGGGGATTTGACGGCCCTGTTCACTAATGATTGGTTATCGGTCGTTCGGGAAGGATCTTCAGCTGCTGTGGTAGAGTCCATTCGCCGAAGTCTAAGCAAGTTCAATTGCTAATTTGCCGCAAATAAACTGAAATTAAACTTTTCAAAATCAAATTTCTTGTACATCAACAGTAAAGAAGAGCTTAATATGCTATACAATGGTCAGCTATTAACCAGGTCATCGACGGTCCGCTTCGTGGACCCCTCTGGACAAAGTGACAGGAACGTGCATCTTTAGTTTTACATTTCGTGATTTTTGGAAAAGTAAAATGGAATTATAATCTCAAAGTAAACCTCAAGTTGTATGGTGTTAACATCAACGAAGAGGACTTGAGTGATAGAAAAGCAAAGATAAATTTGACGTGTATCAATTCATGCGTTATACTTCTGGCCAAAACCATAAAAATTGGAATTGAGGCTAAAGGAAGAGCACCTTTACGGTGATTTAGTCTTTTTGGCATATATGTTACAATATGAATGTACTGAAGTGATGCCAATAAATTTGATATGATATTGATTCCTCCTTGTCATGGAAGTCCCACATAAGCAGCCTAGCAAGACAGTTGTGGCGTATAGATATAGCCTGAGAGTGTTATCCCGTACGATAGGTGTCGCAGCGGCTCTGAATGTGTATCATGCGTCTGTTGTCTCAAGACTTTGATATGGCGTTATGTTTTGGGCAAATTCAGTTCAAGAGAATGGAGTGTTTAAAATGCGAAAAGCCTGTCAATCCACACGACTAGGAGTTCGCCAAACTATCGTTCGGAGTTCGCCGAACTACGAACGATAGTTTCTAGTTATTCGTGTCGACGCACCTCAAGTCTACCTATTGAAACGAAGAGAGAAGGACCTGCCAGGCGACTGTCGAATTGATCAGCTGATAGTGTTCACTCTTAAGATATTATACACGGAGAAAAAAAAATTGCTCAGTCAATTAATAACACTATGTAACAATTCCTATTAATTGTTTTGTCTTTGGGTTGTAACTGTTATTTCCTATTTTCTTATGTCAGAGAAGTATAATATAAAGAGTCATTTATTCCCCACAAACTTTGCTTTTCTGGCCAAGATATTTTGAAATTTACAAGCGAATCCAAAATGAGAAGTATATATTATGTCATCATCGTAATGTCGACGTAGAGCACGGGAACTAAAGTCATCAGTGACTGGGATAAATTCATTCACGATAGAAATTACAATAAATACTTCTGTCAAAGTGACAGGACCCTCCATCTTTGGCTGGTTTTAGATTTCGTGTTTTTTTTTTTTTTTTTGAAAATAGCATGTGCATTGTGGACCCCTCCAAACGTCGCGTCGTTCTGGCAAAAACGCGCCCGCCCATCCATGGCGGCAGTATTACACAGCCTTCAGCTTCCAATACCTACTCCCCCTGAGATAGATCAGGCATCTTCAATCAATAAGAGCGATTCAGAGTGTGAAGAAAATATTACAGAACGAGATGACGATTTCGTATGTGGAGATGATGAGAGAGGCGCATACTATTCCAACTATAAAGACATTCACGACTTGCAATTAGTTAGAGATCTTGGAGTCTCCAAATCCAATGCCGACGTTTTGACCTCTAGGCTGAACTTGTGGATGAAAGTGTACGAGCTGTAGGTTAGAGAAAAAGTCACCAAACTTCTTCTAAATTCTTCACCTATTAACATGGGCTCTGTTTTTTTTCCCACGATGTGACTGGTCTATTTGAGGCAATTGGAATCGCCTGTAATCCGAATGAGTAGCGCTTCTTCATTGACAGCTCTTCAAGGAGCCCCAAAGCAGTACTGCTGCGTAATGGTAATAAGTATTCATCTCATCTCCTGAGTAATTCAGTACACCTCAAAGAGGATTACTTTAACATCAAGACCTTGCTGAAAGTTTTGAACTATGATAAGTATGAGTGGGAGGTCATCGTTCTCTACAAACATACTATCTGACGTTCAAAATTACATTAGGATGCTTGATTTTGCTATAATTAAAAAAAAAAGATTTTTTTTGAGAATAAACCACCTTATTTTTAAAGATATCAAAAAGCTCCATTAGAAAAAAAAGTACTTTAAATTCCTAAACACGCTAAAATACCAATTTTCAAGCAGAAATCGAAAAATTCTTGTGTAATTTTGTAAAATTCAATTTCTTTGATTTCTACTTTGAAAATTTGTTTTTTTGGCACATTTAGGGTTTTGAAGCACTTTTTTCCTAATAGAGCTTTTTATGTTTTTAAAAATAACGGTGTCTTATTCTCAAGGACAATTTCTTTTTTTCTTAATTTATACCAAAACCACGCATTTTAAGTAATTTTGAACATGAAATAATATGTTCCTTCTAAAGAAACTCCAACTTTTATTTTATATAATTTTTTTTTGTATATTCAACAATAAAAAAAAAATCCCATTTGTTTCATGCTTAAGTGGATATACGATATACATTATACAGTGACCGGCATAAATATTGCAACATATGGGAAATTTTTTTATTGTTAAAATATACTAAAAACTTTTTTGGGGGATAGGTGTGCATGATGTAGAAACCCCAAAATTTATTTTGACACACGTCACGTGACCACTAGTATGGCGGTAAATTTAAAAAATATGCCGTGAATCTACAAAAAGTGAGGTTAGATGACATGATATCGAAAAAAAGTTAATTGAAAAAGTTGCTTAGGATTCAATTTTGAGGCTGTATGCAAAATTTTTGTAAACATATTTTCAGAAAAATAAAAATCACAATTTTCCAAATATTGTTTCATTGAATTACATATTTCATTTTTTTTTTCGCTCTTAGGAGCTCAACTGCAATACTACTTCCAAATTTGGTTGATAGTCAAACTGTTTTGTCAATTTTTGCATAATTAAGATAGCGAAAACTGAAAAGTACGTTTTCAATGTGACAATTGTTGTTGCAAGGGACTATATCTACTAGTAATAAATAAAATTTTACAAACATTTTCTCTCTAAACCACTTAGCAGACATTAGTTTTATTGAAAATTATTATATTTCTTGTTTGTTTTCGGCATTAAAGTGGAAACTGTTAGTCAAAAACTGATACTACTACATGCACACACCGAAGGTTTTAAAGTAGATTTTGAAATTGGAGAACAACGAATAATAAACAATAGGTAAAATAAAAATGGTAGTAAGTAATTGCTTATTTGCTAAAAAATTAAAACAGTTTACTACATTATTTTGTTGTTTCTAATTTCAAAGCCTACCTTACTTCTAAGAAAAAGAAGAAGAGTTTCATTTCTTAGTTGTTTATTACTATTAGTTATTGTTTAAATGTTTTTGCTTATTAAGTATTCCTATCATTAGCTAAAAATACTGGTTATTTATTTCTACTGAGTTTTGTAATTTTGAAACTTACATAAATACCTTCGGTGCGTGCAATAACATTGTGAGGGCTTAGATGTTTAGTGTTATGAGGTTTGGACTACCGATTTCACTTTAACGCAGAAAGCAAAAAGAAAATATGATAATTTTCAATAAAAGTAATGTTTGCTAAGTGGTTTAGAGAGAACATGTTTGTAAAATTTTATTTATTACTAGTAGATACAGTCCTTTGCAACAAAACAATTGTCACACTGAAATCGCACTTTTCAGTTTTCGCTATGTTAATTATACAAAAATTGAGAAAACTGTTTGACTATCAATCAAATTTGGAAATACTACTGCAGTTGAGCCCAAAAAAATGGAAATATGTAGTTCAATGAAACAATATTTGAAAAAATTATGATTTTTATTTTTTTTAAATATGTTTACAAAAATTTGCATGCGGCCTCAGAATTGAATTCTAAGCAACTTTTCAAATAACTTTTTTGGATATCATGTAATCTAACCCCACTTTTTGCAGATTCACGGCATATTTTTTAAATTTACCGCCATACTAGTGGTCACGTGACGTGTGTCAAAATAAATTTTGGGGGTTTATAGACATGTACAACCTATTCCCCCAAAAAAATTTAGTACATTTTAATAATAAAAAAAAATTCCCATATGTTGCAATATTTATGCCGGTCACTGTATGTGTGCGTATATTTCAAATTTTGGTTGTCCTAGTCACAAAAGCAAAGTTAGAGGGGATTAAAAGTGTTTTTATATTGTTTTGAAGCATAAATTAGTTGTAAATAACGCTTATTACTTCAAGACAAAAAACGTGTTATATAGTGTAATTAGTTCACTCAAAAAAAATCGTTGTTTATGGCTTAAGGCAACAACGTACAATTATTTGGCAAAAATGAAGCGATGTGCGGCTCAACTGACAGTTGCTTACACAAAATGTTAAGATCTCGCGAATCAAACTCCATCTGCCCCAGTACTTGCTTTTTCAAAAACGTCCGCCTTTTCTGCCTAACTCTTTAGTACCAAACTGTTTTTATCAATGAAACACAAGCTGGTAATTTATGAATTATGCAAGAAATTCTAAATTAAACCTTAACAATATCGTAACACGCACCCGGTACAATTAATAAACTCGCTATCCATCCGATTATGCAAATAAAAGACGGGGAAACAAAAAAAAAAAAACAGGACGAGCGGTCGCGGAACTTTTTAATTGAAATCTGTTCCATCTGTCCGCGCGCAAAACGGAATCAACGGAGTCAACCTCCCATTGATTAATCACCCGACAATCTGAACGCAAAATTAAATTTCCCGCGACCGTGGTGCCAATTTTCCCTCCGTTTCGCTTTCGTGTTTTATATCTGCATTTATAACAAAAGGTGAAACTGAATTTCCTTCGCTCGGAGTACTTCTCTCAATTGGTACCGTTGGCTGTCGTTCGACGTGCGCTTACGAAGAGGCGTCGTCGTTTACCTATACGAAGTTTCCGCGTGTTTGTGTGCACTTGCCCGATTACGCGACGGAATAGTCGAATAAATCATCGGGAGTGCGCTGGCGGAATAGGGAGGGACGTATAGATTGCTGGTTCACCTATCGAGATCGGCAATTACGGGGACGTAACCAGTGCCGGTGTATTGCTGATGTGATCGTCTCGAACTCCGTGTTTTATTAATTCGCCTTCGAATGGTTGTGGAATGGGAACAATGCGCCGAGTAACGGCGAACAATTCATCGCTGCTTCCTGTAGCGGATGAAATACGTTCTCGCTGGTGTGGTGTATTTTTATTTCTATTTTTAGTGTCTTTCCGCTCGCTTTGCTAATATGAATGGGATCGATGACGTTCAGATTAATATCGAACTGTATTGTTTGCGAAATTTCGAATTTATTCGCTGACATATTCATTGTAATTTGTTTTCTGGAAATTTCAAATATACGTAGTAAACATATAACAGGAGTTAAGAAGAAAAAATTATTACAACTGTCATTACTATTTTGAAAATCTATGGCTATGGAAATATTAAGTTTTATTTAAACTAATTTATAAATGTCGATTTTTAATTTATACTTTAATGCTCTCTTTCCTTTAAAAAAAAAAAACAAAAACAAAAAAAAACACCAATCTTACCTCACCGGAAATTGATATGTTCAAAACTAGAATAGCGATATTTGAAACAATTTCAGTATAAGGAAGGTGGGGCAAGATGGGAACATTAAGCTTTAGAACACTGCATCAGGATTGCAAATTGATATACTAGGTTCTAAGTACGCTTGTTGTAATCTTTAAACATTTACCTGTTGATGGATGTATTTACAATTTTTCGATGGGCACTCCTGATGTTGTGAGAAAATTTTGAAAAGAAATGTGTAAATACACCATCTTGCCCCACCATGGGGGCAAGATGGGGTTCCAGGTGAGTTAAGAATGGGTCGTACCATAAATCTAGGTAATAGGTAAAAAAAAAATAGATTCTTAAAATATTCTTAAAAACATGCAGGAACAAAGCTTAAACTCTTTAAAGCGGAACTACTTAAAATAAAAAAAAATACAATAGCGATAAGAATATTAAACTTAATCTTCATAATTGAGACAATAGAAGACGAACTCATCCACGTTATTTGCACAGCCTCCATCTACCCAACCTCGCCATCCATGGCATTGTATCAATACTTCCCCTTACAATACTAACATTGAGCGTCATCTTCCTCAACAGAAGAACTTGATTATTTCCTTAACGTTTTCTAAAAATCTATCTCTATGCTTTTCTTACAAAATTCGGCTTTTTGATCTCTTCTGTTTTCTTCTTTGTCATTTTTTTTCCTTTAACTCTCCCTCAGCACTTCTGGTTGCCTTAGGGATTCTCCAGACTTCTATTTTCTTGTAGCAGATTTTTATACGTAGTGCTTGTAAGGATTGTTGTCTTTCCCTTGTGACGCTTTGATTGAACTCGTACTTTATTCCTAACATGAGAAATAGGCATTATGTCTTCGAGAAAGCATAATGGCATATCCATGCATAACGGATCAGAGTGAAGAGTGAGATAATGATGACACCATGTTGCTCCATACCAATAGCCCCATCCTGCCTCTTTGGGATATTTTCTGGTTATGTTATAATATCATATTAAATATTTGAAATAAACAAATACACTATAGAAAAAATACATGCAATTCATGTCAATTAATAACCACAAAAAAGTGTAGTTGTAAATAATTTACTTATGCTTCCGATACTGGCCGTTGAATTCACCATCAAAATAATAACGAAATTCTGGAAATTGCTAAGTTCACGCACAAACAGCAATAACTTTGTTATTACGACTAGTAAAGTTTCCTACATTACAACAAACATAAAACAGCACTTGTCAATATTAGGACTGCTATTATTTGACAGATGCTTACTGCCGTTTTGCAGATAAGACGATGTCCCTATCAGGCCTCGTGGCCCCATCTTGCCCCACCCTCCCCTATTTACCTGAGTGTAAACCATATTTAAACCAATTAAAATCTCAATACAAAAATATTTTAATAAACACTAAAAAACTTGTTAATGACTCCAAAAATTATTCCAAAAATAAATCTAAAACTATGTGGGAAATAATAAATAAGGAGTTGGGGAAGAGTAGTAATACCGTTTATTACACAAATGATCCGAAATCCTTAGCTAATAAATTTAATGCCTTCTTTAACTCTTTATCGGGAGCGGCATCGGATTCCAAACAACCGACCTCACCTACCTATTAAACAAAATCCATTTTCTTTCAACTTTAGACCAATAGTAACTTCAGATTGTATCTAAATTAAAAAATAAAAACTCTATTGGTATTGATGAAATTCCATTACACCTTATAGAAAGCTGTTTTCTTTGTAACATTATTAACGATTCCTTAATTAATGGACAATTTCCAACTCTCCTCAAACATACAATTATAGTTCCTGCATACAAAGAAAGTAATCGTAACAATTTCGAAAATTACAGGCCTATCAGCCAATTAACAACATTTACAAAAATCTTTGAGACTGTGGTTGCTGAACAAGTTTTTTCGTTTTTCAACAAGCATGATCTCATAAACAAAAATCAACATGGTTTTATTACTGGGAAAAGCACTAATACGGCTTTATTTGAATACTCTAATTGGATACTATCTAATTTGGAAGAAAATAACTTAGTTCGCGGTATCTTTTTAGATCTTGCTAAAGCGTTTGATACTATATCACATACATTACTGCTTGAGAAACTTTGGTGTTATGGCATGAGAGGAGTACCATTGGAATGATTCAAGTCATACTTAGCCAATAGACGACAGACGGTTAAATTAAACAGTGTTTCGGGTGTAGCGTATTCCAGTACGCTCTCCGCAGACATTGGTGTTCCTCAGGGTAGCGTGCTGGGGTCATTATTATTTCTAATTTTTATAAATGATATTTTTGTAAACGTTTCATTCAACAATAAAAAAAATTATTAATTAGGCAAGTGATACAAACTTGCTGTTTAGTGGTTTTGATTTTCCACCCTTAGTACAAACTAGTGATGTAACGAATATTTATAATATTTGCATGTTTTTGAATATTCGCTTTCGCATTCGCAATAAATATGCGAATATTGCGAATATCGAATTATCCATTTAAAAAAAAAAAAAACTAACATTCAAATTCATTGAAATCCTGAAACAACTTTTTGAGCACAAATTTGCGGTTTACATTAGAATAACCATCAATAACCTCAAAACTAAACTTGAATTGACAAGAATAAGACGTAGAAAGTCGAAACGATTCGATTGTACTTAGCTAGTTGAAAACTAATAGATGACGCTAGTAAAGTTAAAAAGTTAATATTTGCATTCGCGAATGTCTAGTGCACATATTCGCATTCGCATTCGCGAATGTGTAAAATCACGTATTCGTTACATCACTGTTACAAACTGAACAAGATATATATCCTTCTGTAAAACAATGGTTTATAGAGAATGGTTTACAAATAAATGAAAACAAAAGGTATTGTATACTGTTTAGAATCAATGAAACTATACACACACCAGTTGATATTGTTCTAGATAACGATAAAATAAAATTAACAAAACCCTATCGTTTCTTGGGAGTCAGTATAGATGACACACTTAGATGGACCCACCACATAGAACAGGTGTGTGGCAGACTGGGTGATGCTTGCTTTGCATTAAAAATATTAAGTAGAGTCTGTAATTATGCAACTGTGAAGACAGTATACCATTCATACTGTGTTTCGATAATTCGTTATGGTATCTTGCTCTGGGGATCCTCTCCCGAAGCTGAGCACATATTCGTTTTGCAGAAAAGGCCGGTGCAAGCACTACTAGGTATCACTTCAATCCGTCTTTAGATCTAGCGGCGTTCTCACTTTGTATGGTATTTACATACATGAATGTCTTTTATTTAACTTTAAAAACAAAACTTTATTTAGAGATAACGAAAAAAACACATATACATACAACAAGATATAAAGCAAACTATAATGTTCCTCGACACCGACTAACTAAATCCACCAAAGGTATACCTTACAATAGTATTCGTTTTTTCAACAAATTACCTTCAAATATAAAATTAGAAAATAAGAAAATAAGATTTAAACCTATGACGTATTCTTACATATGTAATATTAAGCCATACGGTGTTTCTAAATTTCTTGAATTTAATTAGTTTAATTCTATATAATTAAAATACTGTAGGTGCATAAGCAAACAGTTTCTTCTTCTTAGTTTAGACGTTGTTTCGACTTGTACAGTGTAGTGGAAATAAAGACTATTAATATTATTATTATCTTGTCTCAAAATTAGGAGGGGTGACGGAAATAGACCCATTTACACTAAAATTTTATTAACGCGAGATACTTCTAAACTATTGCTGCCATAATAATAATAATAATAGTAACAAAGTTTATTGCTAAAGTAAATGTGCATACAAAGCAAAAGTCATAAACTAATTAAGCTATTTAAATTAATTAACGAAATCGGCAATGGTGTAAGGTTCGAAGTCACACAGAATTATAAATATCTTCTTTTTAAATAAGACCAAAGATCTAATTGATTTAATTTCTACTGGCAACTTGTTATAACATTTAAGTCCATTACACACTAAATTATTCTGTGTAAGCGAAAACCAGTGTCTGGGGTAACAATAATTATTCTTATTCCTAGTTAAGTGCTTATGTGAGAAGTGTTTTCTACAAACAATTTTTTATTCTTAAATAAGAAGAGTAGAAGCTCATAAATGTATATAGCTGGGATAGTCAATATTCGTTTCGCCTTAAAAACCCCTCTACAAGATTGATTAAAAGGCAAACCGCACACTGTAAAAAATTAGAGTAATTTTGCCATGGTAAATCAGGAATATTACATGTAGTAACGTTGTGAATTTACCACAATAAAACATGTAAATTTTGCTTTACATGTTTTTTCTAGGATATTTAACATGGAAAAAGAAATTTCGGTAAAATTTATAGCTTTTTCATGTAAGTTTAAGATGTAACAAAAATTCAAAAGGAAAATACAGGAAAAAACATGTACAATTTTGTATTTACTCTCAAAATTTACTTAAAAGTGTAAAATTGACATTTTTTTGGAGTATTTAGTGCACTTTAAAAGTAATTTTACTAGTAAACTATTAATTTTGCTGTAAAAAATATGAGGATCTTTTATATTTATTTGTTTTTACTTGAATTTTCGGGTAAAACTATAGATACCATTGAAAATACGAAATTCATACGCCACAATGTGATTGGTTATTGGATTATTTATCTGTGCGCGTAGGTAATTCTTTCGTTTGTCGAACTTATTATTGGCTCAATCATATCATGTACGTCACAAACAATCGTAGGTTTCGCCTAAACGTGTTCATTCTTGATCCCTGGTTGAGCGATTCAGTATGACCTATTAGGTGCTATAAAAGAATTAGGTAAGTTGCTTGCTCTCTTTATAAAAATACATATGAAAATTACTTCAGTGTTCGGTAAATATAGAGTTCATATAAATATAACATACGAATTTTTACAGTACAATCTTTGAAAAACACAACAGCATGTGAAATTTACTAGATAGTGGAAATTTTACCTTATGAAGCAAATTTACCTGTAAAATTGTAGGCAACTTTGTTACCAACGATTTTACATGTAATTTTACTGCAACTTTTTTTACAGTGTATAAGACTCGTAATAATTTCTTCTGCGAAATGAGGGAGTTGAGCCGAAATTGGTGCCAGCCCTCAATACTGTTACGAGCTGCCACTGGATGAATAGAGTGATTCATTTAACCTGACAATTATGTTTCTTATGTGAAGTACCTCACTCAAGAAAAGTATCCTATATACTACAATTGCAAAATAGTAAATATTATTACTAGCACTCTTTTTGTAAAAGTGGATAACCTTTTTTCAGACCTTGCTAAAAAGAAATAAAACATAAATCATATTATGGAATCCCATTAGCGCGGTTTAAAATTAGGCGGCCGGGAGCTGACACTTTGATATTTTCATCACATCCACGGCTAGACTACATAACGCACACACAAAAGCTGCCAGTTTGATATGCGCCGTAAACAATGTATTCCAACACCCTATACATCTGTTTATGAATTACACATTACGGAACACCCCTCCCCTCCCCCACTCCGTGCCCGCACTGGCAAACATTCTTAATTAAAGTTCGCACGCCACGCGGGCGTCTTGACAAAGATTTCTCCTCACATGTTCCCTTGTTACGACAGCGTCGCGTTTTCCGCCTGCCTCTCGCAGAGCTTAACTGCTACTACTCTGTGCCGTCGTCAAAGTTGTCGCGAGCAATATCGCACGCCCATCATTAATTTTGCGGCCGAAGGAAACAACCCGAGCACTTCGCCTTATAACATTAATATATTTAATGCGGATTATCGATCATACAGCCTGCTCTTAATGTTTAACGCGTGGCAGTGTCAATTACGTTCTACGTTATACGGCAGTAAATCACATTAGTAAATATAGAACATAAATGCCCCTTTTTTTTTACAATTTGGACGATTTCTTAAGTGTGATAAAGTCACATTGGAAGTTTACATTTTATGTCAATGACAAAATAAAATTTACCTCCCCTCAATTAGGAATATGAGGATGACGTGTCTGCATTTTATGTTAATGCCTTTTGCAAACTGTAAGAAATATTTTTTATATCAATTAATACTGAATATTTCTTTTTATATAATACACTGAGAAAACAAGATGTGTTGAATCAACCAAAATTTGGTTAATTTAACCACAAATTTAGATTAAATACAGTCAAACAAATTTTGTATTTAAGTTAACTAAATGACTTTTGTTAACAAATTTTGATTAATCTAATAATATTACACATGTTAAATCAACTGAATGAAATAGGTTGATTTAAGCCGACACGCTTGTTGTGTTGCATTTTTCCTTTGGTTGAACGGTAAAAATGGGTTTGTTAATACAACCAAATCAGAACGTTGATTTAACAATTTCGAATCATTGATCCAAAATTTGTTTTTCTTTCATTAGACATTCTATTTTCGTTATATTTACAAAATGAAATTGTTGGTTTAACAAAATGAATTGCTTTTGGTAAAACTAACCATACAATTTTGTTGACACAATGAAATACTTTTGTTAATGTAAGCATAAGTGTTGTTCCAACATATAATTTCGTTCGGTCAAATGTCCTGATTTTGTTGAATTAACCGAAAAGAAGTGTTGCCCTAACAGCATTGAATTTTCAGTTTAACTAATGCCTGTGCTTGAATCAAACGTAATTTTTTGTTCTTCTAAAGTACAGTAATTTGTTCCTACAAGTAAAACTGCTCCACATAAAATTTACGAAAAATTATGATATTGCGAATAATTTTAAATAAAAATAAAATTATATTCTTTTCTATTATCTATACACGTAAATAGAATCTATGTAACTACTATTGCATAGATAAAATTATGTACAATAGCAAACTTCCAGTTAAATTTTGCGAATAGTTTTACCTGAAAGAATAAAATTCGTATATTTTGAATTCAAACCAGACGCAGGTCCAACCATTTTCGTTATAAATCAGCAACTCTGGCCATATGGCATTATTTTCGTATTGCAAAATTAAGTTCCCTTTCCTTCCAAGTGCGTTTGTAATTAAACCAGAATTTTGAACTAAAAGAAGGTAAGTATCCAAATTTTTAAAGTTTATTATTTTATCAAAATTTATATAATATTCAAACAAATTGTTTCACACATAACAATATTATGTAACTGTAAGTACCTACTTATACTAACGACATTAAAAAACTAAATATTCGCACATATGTATTATTATTATTTTTAACAACCTCTCTATGTTAAAATGAAAATGAAATTTTTAGCATTTTTAAATTTACATCATGTACAATAAAAAATTAAACGTAGAGAGGTCGCTAAAAATAATGTAATTTTCTCCAAAAACACATATTATCAATTGAAAAGCTTTGTAGATTATTTAACTTTAGATAATTCCGAATTTAACAAATTTACAAATTCGGAAGATTCTTTATCGTAGTCTGTACGCTGAGACAGGCTCTTATTAAAGAAGCTTTCCCACTTTTCCAATAAGGCATTTGCTGATGAACTGTACGCCATAAAGTCGTCCTCAATCTGAAACATTTTACCAAAAATACATGAAAATACGTTGTTTTCAATTCCATTTTATAATTTTTTTCTTATTATAATGTAAAAACTGGTTACTTACTTTTAAACATAGGAATACTATCATACTGCATACTACTATCATACTACATCAATACTGCCTCAATCTTTTAGTAGGTCCGCGGTAAATCCATCTACCATAATTTACATGTTGTACTTACTATGTATTTTATTTACCAACAACCACGCGATGCATGCTAAAACACCTAAACTAATAACTGATTAATACACGGCACATTATTCAGCACGTGGGTACTATAACCAATAGAATTCGAGGAATTCAAGGATATCTTAGTGGCAGATATAATCGAACCGCAGGGTTAATGTAAACATAAGTTCTTTGTAAAATAGACTATTTCTCTTGTTTATATTGAATTTGTGTTTTGTTAAAACAACGGCATTTTCCTTTCAACAATTTTATTTTAGTTAAGAGAACAGTCGCAGTTTGTTGACAGAATGCATTTTATTTGTTTAATTTTTTGTTTAACAATATCAGCTTGTTATTTCAACAACAAAATTTTAACAACAATTTTTGGTTCATTCACAGCTCTATTTTTGTTGGTATAACAATATTTTCGGTAAATTTAGCGTAACAAATTTTTGTTAATTAAACACATCTTCTTCTCTCAGTGTAATAGTAAATTACCTTAATATCATGTATTTCTATACAATACGATTGTAAACCAATTATTCTCTCTAAATTTGGGACGTAGTTGCTAGTCGATTAGTTAGGATGAGGGCAAACATTTTAAAATAGTAAGTTTAACAACATACTGGATAATGTATATTATATAAATGAAATTATTTAAGTACAAGAAAACCAGCAACAATCGAATGCCTAAACCTCCCTCCTCTCCACCTGGTGATAATGGGGGAGAGAAGAATAGCTCATCTCAGATTGCAAGAACGATCGAGCAGTAAATATGCAGGATTGGGACATAACAATATTGTACATCACGTGGAAGGTAACCTTTTGGGGTTCAGACCACACGATTTCGACATGTTTATTTAACAGAAGATTCGAGCTGGAATCATTTATTTTTATTTACTTGTTTATTTTTTTATTTATTCATTTATGTCATGGTTCTAAAACAGGACGACTTCATAAAAGTTTCAACGTGACTGTAAATTTTAACACCCTATCAATAAACAAATGAGCTCATAATAAGTTTTGAGATAAAGTAGAAACTTTTCTACTTTTAGGAATATCTTAAACCGTAGCAAATCTACATACCACGTAGCCACAACTCTCTTTCTCCTATACCTACGCAAAATCGAATAAGCCAACGTTAACCGCGACTAGCCTAACTACGAAAATCAAATTCCCTCCTAGGCTGACTCGCCAACGAACTTCCCGGTGACGTTTCTTGGGCGGGAACGAGACGAGCGGCCGCGTTTAAAATTCAAGGGGGGAATTTTCAACGTAAGTCTCTTCCAAGTAACAAATTAGACTGATCTTTTTTGCCCACATTTAACTCGGGGAAAAGTTTTTTTCTTTTCGCGTACCTCGTTTTCTTTTTCTACGTGGCAAACGAACGCCGGCAAGCAAAGTTTTTTTCCTTTCTGTTTCCGCGTCCCCGAGAAATTTGCATGTAATCACGCGAACCGCGACTTCCACGTTGCGTTCCGGTGTATGTATGAGCTAATAATGTGGTAGACACCCGAAATTGTGACGTGGCAAGGATTTCCGGGATGAAAATGGCGAATTAGTATGCAAATTAGGTAAAATCTCTTGGGAAATTATCCATATTAACTTTCAGGTGAATTAGTATTATTAGCTATTAAGTCCTTCTTCTGATTTATTCGTCACATACGGCCTATTTATTATTATTTATATAATTAAAGGTTAAGCATAGAGGTGCAAAACCCGAAACATAAGATTTCTCTTGGGTACTACACATGCCTGCAAAAACATACTTATGTAGGCACTAATAATAAGTAAGTATCCTATCGCAGCAATCGTGAACAGCAAAACGGTAAATCTCAAACTTATCGTAATTGCAGTTTATATTCTATTCTTACTGTTCTTACTGTTCAACAACAAATTCATAGTTCCAATTATAACTATTAAACATATTTGTACACTCAGAACAGTTACTGTCTTGAATTAACAAAATGCTCTTTGTTGATATTTCTGTTTATTATGACCAAAATTTGAGTTAAACCAATGCAATTTCTCCAGTTCTATAAAGAAAGATTTAGCTTGAATCGCTTTAGTTAAATTACAGTTTGAATTCAGTCCAATTATAACAATGAAAATGGTTGTTTTAATATTACTAGAAAGTTTACAGTTAGTCATTTCTCTTTTTTCGAAGCTCTGCATGAAACAAAATTTTCTTCAAATAAACGGTACCTTTTACCAATAAACTGAAGGAGCAGCAATGGGTAACAGCTTATCTCCTTTCATAGCTAACGTCTTTTCCACGGGTTTGGGTTAGATACGTCGATGACATTTTTTGTGTTTTTAATACTAGTAAGTGCTCAATTAAAGATTTTCTTGAACAGCTAAATTCAAAATTTCCTTCCATTAAGTTTATCCATGAAGAGGAAACAAACAATAGGATCGCTTTTCTCGACATGTTAGTAATAAGAAATAAAAATAAATTAGAAATAGACATATATAGAAAGCCCACTACTAATAACAGATTTATTTCAGAAGGTTCAAACCATTCATGGAAAAACAAACTAGCACCTATTAATTTTTTGGTACATCGCTTACTTAATTTTCCTCTAAATACAGAACAATATAATAAAGAACTTAAAGAAATTATTAAAATCGCTGCATTTAATGGATTCTCAGAAAACGTTGTATATAATACCATTAGAAAACATAAAAATAAAATAAGAATAAAAAATGCGAGTACTTTAGAAATTAGTGACAGAAAAAATAAGAAATATGTTAAATTACCATTTTATCCAAGTTACACTAACGGACTACAAAATATTTTCTCTAAATGCAATCTTGACATAGCAACTGCTTCAAATAATAGTCTTAAAAATATTTTAGGTAACCCTAAAGATCAAGTAGATAATTTGGACAAATCAGGTATTTATAAAATATCTTGTAAAGATTGTGATCATGTATATATTGGGCAAACTAAAAGATCACTTAAAACGCGTTACAAGGAGCATTTGGTTCAAGTTTACAGAAAGTTAACACGTTTTAGTTTTCCATTCAACTAAAAATGCGGTTAAATAGACAAATCTGAAGCATTAAATCAATTTTACGTTTTGGGTAATTAAAAATTTGTTGAAATTGAAGGAAATCAATAGCAGATCTATTCTGTAACATATTTCACCCGATATATGACAGCAAATGCGTTAAATACTTACATGTATTACAAAAATTGTCCCATAGATGGCGTTTCTCCTATTTCACTTCAATAACAGAACATATTTAGCGCAACTAGGGTAATAAGTACGTTTATAATATATTAATCTCGTATATTTGCCAGATAAACGTGTAATAGGAGTTGTGATCGTTGAAAGGGCGACTTCCTTAACCGCATACTACAGCAGCAGAGTGATTCTCGCGATCAACCCCCAATATGCGGAACAAACACTTAGCGTGTTTTACAATATCGACCACATGTCGATATACTTGAAATAAGTATGTTGTTAAAACAAAATTAGTTCGTTCAAATAAATATTCATTTAGATGGAATAATTGAAATTTTGATAAATTGAAATACAATATATACGTATTTGAACTAACTAAGAGGATTTGGTTAATTTGACTTAAATTTGGTTATCATAACAAAATTACTTCAACAATTATTTTTCACGTGATACGTTTCCAAATGTTTGAGCTGAACTTTTGCTAGAATTACTATAACAAAATACCCAGCAATTTTTTTTTCGTTCCTGCAACAAAAAAATTTGGTTCGCCATACACGACCAAACAGCATCATTAAATTAATTAAATTTTGGTTAGCTTAATGCAGGTACTTTTCTGAGTGTAGTTCACGGTAAAAAAATATTATAATTTTTACAACAAAATGACTGCATTATTTTACAGTATCTTTGCGACAATCTCTTTTTTAAAATAACCCAGCATCGACGGCCGGTGCATACGTTCGAAGCAGTTCAATCATTGTGAGAGCCTTCCTGGTGTATACGTCTGCCACTGCGGCCAGCTGTGTGTAGTTGGTATGGGTTGGAAATTCACAATAAATACATCAATGTGCTGTAAAGGTAACAACTTCGTAAATACCAGTCAAGAAACTCAAAATTTGTCAAATTTATACTTTTCAATATTTGAAATTTTTGTAAACATTTATATAACATAAAATTAAATTAGGTTAGTGACTAGATATAGTGTATCCCCTGATGAACTGAACAAGAGGGAAACCTTTTTTACTTGGAACTCTTCTCGGCTTTATGTATAAATTCGTTATAAACATTGTGGATCATGTCTTCAGTTACGGAATTTATCATTTCCCTAACATTTGTGCATAACATCGCACCACACAATCAAGCTTTTTGTAATTATGTCTTGTAGTTGCAATTTTGAAATTAAGATTTGTTCTCAATTAAAATTTACAAACTATAGATTTATAATTTGCTTTGTAACTTGTTTGTAACTTACGTTCTTCATAAATACTTCTCATATCCCGCCCATGCTTTCTACCTTACCTACAAATTTTATGTTTTAGATGACCAAATAAAAAAAAATCAACACCTGTAAGATTGAGTGATGTAGGTGGCCAGTGTTTACTCCGTTGAAATTCCTGCAAATACTTTATTGTTTTTCTTGATGCATGCGTATGAGCAGTAGCATTGCCATTTTGAGAATAGTCTAGCTGTAACTCGGAATCAAATAGTTATTTCACAAATTTATGTAATACAAATCTATATCTGGCTGCTGTTATTGTATCTTTAAAGGATATCGATCCTATTATACATTTCTTGCACATTGCAATCCATACATATACGATTTAAATGAAAATTTTGTGCGAACCAAATTCAAATATATTGAGAACTTATATCATCTGTTAAGTTAAACCAGGCTTAACCAGAAAGTAAAGAAAAAACGAATGTTTAAAACATCGTCATTCCTTCGATTTGCATTGAACCAAAGGCAATCTACTACGTTCCTCAAAATCTAGTGACAATAATTGCTGCTCAATAGAAATTGTATGTATATGACCGTGAGTTTCCGTTTCACTGCTTTCTCAGGCGATCCACAAAATCCTACAAAAAAAAATCGTATTATTTTTTATTATAGCATTTAGTATGTGTATTCCTACCGGTTTGTTACGCAAATTGTAGTGGCTTACCAAGCCTATGATAAAAACGCTTATGTAGATCTTCCACCAGTTATATACGCACTGAGAAAAGAAGATGCGTTGAATTAACAAAAATCGCTTTGTTACGATCGCGTTTGTTAAATTAACCGAAAATGTTATACCAACAAAAATAGAGCTGTAAACGAACTAAAAATTGTTGTTAACATTTTTTTGTTGAATTAACAAGCTGAAATTATTAAACAAAAAATTAAACAAATGAGATGCATCCTGTCATCAAACTACGATTGTTTCCTGAACTAAAATAAAATCGTTGAAAGAAACAAATATATGCTATTGTTTTAACAAAACAGAAATTTAATACAAACAAAGAGAATAATCTATTTTACAAAGGGCTTATGTTTACATTAACGCTGCGGTTTGATTGTATTTACCACTAAGATATCCTTGAATTGCTGGAATTCTATTGGTTATAGTACCCACGTGTTGAACACGTGCAAATGCATCTACAAATATATATTTTGGTTTTATCCGGTTTTATTCGCTTGGGCATGTTAGCGTGCATCGCCTCGATAATTATGGCAGATGAAATTACCGCCAACATATTAAAAAAGTGGCAGTTGGAAGAAATTATTCCGGCGTTTAAAGGTAAGTAACAATTTGTTTATATTACATATACTGAAACAACAAGTTGTAATTGAAATTGAAAGAAAC
This sequence comes from Protaetia brevitarsis, assembly GCA_004143645.1. Classification (NCBI taxonomy): domain Eukaryota; kingdom Metazoa; phylum Arthropoda; class Insecta; order Coleoptera; family Scarabaeidae; genus Protaetia; species Protaetia brevitarsis. The sequence continues at coordinate 2,690,605 of RXPK01000199.1, forward strand.
AATTTTCATGTTAGTGTGATGTCGGGCCATGGATTTTTATTGCCTACACGAATATATCTTATGATTATTATTATTTATATTACATATACTAAGAAACAAATTATAACATGAAATTGACAAGAAAGAGCGTATTTTTATGTTAGTGTGATGTCAAGCCATGCATTTTTAATTGGCTGCATGAATATGTATCTAGTTATGATTATTATTAATACTTAAACCGCTAAAGCAGGACTGTCCAATATGGAGACCGCGTTTGGCCCGCTACATTTTTTTTATAAATTTGGAAATGGAAGTATTTTAAGATGTGGCTTTCAAGACCACTTGACGTTGGATAGCCCTTTTCTAAAGTATGCTTTTTTTTAATAAATATTATATATAACGTAACACATAGCGTAATATTACTTGATAATGTTCGCAGCGGATGATACTACTACACTGCAATATATAGAATAGTAAAGTAGAAAGTAGTATTACTTTTTTTACTACTGATAATATTAATAAATATTAGATTTTTTTATAATTTTGAGCAACTTCTCTATACCTAAAGCATTTTTGAAATACTTATAAATTAATTATTATTTTTATTTTTAAAAATTAACTATTTTCCGTTAAGAAATTTTTAACGAGACATTAATTGTTTTTACATTTTCTGTTTCAACTTTATCCACATACTTTCGAAATATTTGATTTTTATCGCAATGTTTGACCATGTAAATATACATCAATTTAGTATCTATTAAATTAATGTTACACTGGTGCTGTTGTGCTGTCTCTATTCTCCACCTACGAAAATAAGATCAATTTTTTGTTTGATATTCATTTAAAAATTATTTAAAATCATCAAACAATATCAAACATAGACCAGTTATATTTTATAGGCACATACGTACCATCGAAGACAAAAGTCTTGACTCAAAATTAAAGAGAAAAATATTGAAATACTCAAGAACGTCAGTGATCTCTATTTATGTTAAACTTGAGTCAAAAGCTTTGTCTTTACGTGTTAGCTTATTTATTTTTATTCATATTAAATTTATGCTATACGGTCTGGTTTAAAGCGACCGCATCGATTACCCGTATTTCTCACATGGTTTGTGCCAAGTGTTTGCTATGATACACTCTCTTACAACTACACAGTATACAGTAATCCTCAAAATTTAAGTGGGAAATATAGGAAAGTAGAGGGTAGGAAAGAGCACGCCGTTTTAAAATAGAAACAGACATATAGTCGCGTATCCCACCATATGCGTAACGCCCAATATCGTTTAAAAATTTGGATCCATGCGTATTACAAGTTCATTTTGTGCATACTATCGTAACCTTAAACTTTGTCGATTACGGTATATATCTCGTGATTTTTCTGCCTAGTATTATACACGTGTCCTACAGAATTGACTCATTATACTCATATTTACTTAATATTTCAAACTTCTACAAGAAATTTGCAGGGCAAGTGGGATACGGGCGATTGTGATTTATTTGAGGAAAATATTATATAGCATTTTCGATATACAGGGTGTTGATATCAAAATTCTTATTTGAAATGGAATAGTTTGATTTTTATCGATGTAGTAAATATAGTTTACACAAAGGTTCAGAGCACGCGCGTATACAGGGAGGGGGTAATTTCTCCCCCCCCCCCCCTCCCTCCCTCCACCACATGAGCCAGCGAAACCTACTTGTAAATCAAAAACTTACATTTAAAGACAAACATTCATCGTTTTTTTTCTCATTTTTTTTTGTGTAATTACCCCCTTTTTTGGATAAAATAAAAATATCATATTAAAGTTGATATCGACTCCCTCTATACCAGAAGCGCTATGAAGCTGAATATATCTTCTTGAAATAGGTCGTTGTCTATGACCACTCTGCGAGCTTAAAAATCACGTTCCCCCTAGATACTAGAAGTTTGAAAAGTTGTAATGAGTCGGTTCGGTGATGAAACAGTATTTGTTATTATTACTAATATTGTGATTATTCATATTATTATTAGATCATGAAATTGACGAAGAGGCATTCTTTAATTTAACAAACGAAGCTATAAAGGAACTCATACCTGTAATAGGAAAACGAATGAAATTTATAGTTAAATGGAACAAATACAAAGAAACTGAAAAAACTGTTGATAATAGTAGTAATGCGTCCACGTCAACAGCAAGTGTAGAAACATACGAAACATCCCCTGCATTAGAGAATGTTCAAAGCACAATCCATAACGCGTATCAGCAATCAAAGCGATTGTACCCATTTTGTGGAGAGGAAAACATGAAAAGAGCTTTTAGATCAACTTATCAAATTGATTTAAAAGATTTTTTACAAAAAACTGCCCAAGGAAGAAGTATTCTCAGCTCTTATAACAGAGAAAAGAAACTATGTCGCAAAACTAGAAATTTACTAGTTGAAATCCTAATTAAGGAAGCTATAAATGACAGTGGCAGGTATGTATGCATGTTGGGTAAAACTATAGGCAAAGTAACAAAATTATCGCTAATTGCAGTCTTACTGCTGAAGATTTTCGAAATTTGTCTTCTAAAATTTGCGAATTATTTTCAACTGAAGTGGAGGCTACATATTATATACCCTACATACCAAAAGAAAACTCCCCCTCGAAAAAGCCAATTGCAGCAAAAGGAAAATTAATTGATAAATATCGAAATCTTCAGCGTTTATATAAATATGTTAACAAAATTGATAGTAACGAAGAAAGGTCTGAAGTTCCATCGCAAGACTGTGGTAAGTTAACGTTGCAGATACACCTTATTTTCCTTTATTTGTAATACACATATAAATAATAAATATTGTATAATTGTATAATGTATAATATTTATTATTTTTATTGCGTTTTATAGAATAATTTTATATATGTAGTTGTAGGTGAAATAAGAGAGAGCATTGACTGGCTTAAAACACACCATGAACCATGGTCAGAAGTATTAGCTCATTGGCAAGCCACGTATAGTTTAAGAAAAGCTTCTGTTCAGAAAACGGTGGCAGAATTTCTTACCGATTGGCCAATATTAAAAACTAATACCGCTCAAGCGCTTGTGAGTCCCAAATTACCTAGGATTTGATTTTAGTATTTTTATTCATTCAAAATATATTTTGGGTAATATGTTTCAGATTGAAGAAGATTTTATGGCCCAGTATAGTTCATCAGCAAACGCGTTAATTGAAAAATGGGAAAGCTCCTTTAAGAAAATCTTATCTCGACATGTTGACTACGACAAAGAAACCTCGGAATTAGTGAATTTGTTGAATTCGAATTGTCTGAAGGTAAATATATATATATATATATATATATATATATATATTATATATATATATATATATATATATATATGATATATATATATATGGGATAGTAGTCCGTATACCGGACGCAAAATAGTTCCGGCCTTATTAATCGATTAAATCGCTAAGAAAAAAAAAATTGTCCGTACATGCCCGTTGGTCATGCCACCACCATTGCCAGGTTTTTTTCTCATATTTTTATTCCAACCCGTTTGGTACCTAAGATGGAAAATAGGTGGAAGCAAAATAGTGCGTGATATGTAAAATTCATGTATAATTTAGTTCACAGAAATGCCGATAGAGCCAAAATAATATACACATGCCGTATATTTTTATTACAAACCACGCATTATTTTGCTTCCTTCTACTTGGCAACGTCGCACACATATAGAAGAACCGATGAGGTTAGTGATTGTAAATTAGTAGGCATATGTATGACACAATTTAAAAAAAAAACGTTAAAAGCGTTTCTTTTCCTTTGACTAATGAATACATTGTGAAGCATTTGAAAAGTGTCGGTTTAGTAAGAGGTGCCCGTGACTTTGATTTTTTTATAGATATTTTCATTACAAAATGTAATATTCACCAGAAATTTATAATTATTTAACTTATACTACCGTTTCTCTTCCAGTATTACTTTTTTTTAATACCTCTACATAATTTTTCAGTTAGGTTTCTCCCATTACTTTATTTTAGTTCAATAGAATGCCATGGATATCTGACATTGTTTTTTTTTTGTTAGAACTTAAAAATTACAAAATCCAATTTAGTCACAACGACTATCTTTAAGTTACAGTAAACAAATTCCAGAAAATGGATATCATATGACAGATTTAACTCTTGCACTAAAGTCTCGGCTATGTACAGACCACATAACAGATCAATTAGAATCAAAAACACAACTTCAATCTCAGAACACTTTGCCAAACGGGAAAGTGAAATCGGCCATACTTTGTTTACAATTTTCTCAATTGATTATGGTATGGTATATCAGAAGTAACGGTACGGAAGAACTACAGAGCTTGAAGTATACCTGGCGCCTCCACCGAAATAAAACATGTCATGGTCTTGCTTATCCAATAAGTAGAGTAATCAACATTTAAAATAGATTTTCAGTTCAAATATTCAAAAACTTGCATTTAGCTTGGGTATCTGATTTCTAGGATGGTACTAAACTCTGAGAATGCTTCTTCATTAAAGCACACACTTTTTTACCTTTGCTATTTACATTTGTCGTTATATCAATTAAACAATAATAAAGTGTTTTCTTGCATCGACCTCAACCGACACATAGGTTAAGTTGGGTTAGGGTTAATGTGTCCGACGGACAAGCTTCACCGCAACCTTTTCGGATCTATGCGGTCACCGTTTTTTCTAGGAAACGCACTCTAATTTTGCCGTCTCAATTAGGTCTACTGGTGTTTTTTCCTCCTCCTGACAAAATATGCAAATAGCATCATCTGCCAGGCCAATGTTGTATATATGCCCGTTTAGTTTGCAATGACCAGTCAGCAGACCTACTACCATTTTGTCAGTCTTCCTGTCTTTACTCAGTATGTCTCTAGTAAATTCACACCTTTGTTCCTTTAGAAATACTTTTGCCTGTCTTTCTCCTGCTCACTTTTTCCACTATTCTCTGGACTCATCATGCGTCTAGTTCATAGCTTTTAGTCTGTAGTTTTAGATGAGAGGACATTTGTTATTGTTTATATATCTCAATTGTTAATTTTTAATATGCTATTTATGTACATATATGTGATCCCCTGTAGGTGTATCATGTTGGTCATATTCATTCATTCATTCATTAAAGTTAGGGTGGGCAATATGTCCGGCTTAATGTCCGGGCACTTGAGCTAGGTGCTCATTGTACCATCCCTATTAATTCTCTTATTTCCACTCGAGCAGCTTGGTGTTCTCTATAAAGCCCAGTATCTTGCCAGTGGGATCTTGAGAATCTTCGAAGGCTCCAATAGATCTCTCCCGAAATATTTCTGCCTGAGTACCTTCAGTTCCTCACATGTGCAGATTACTTGTAAACTCGTTTCCTCCTGTAGTTCGCATCTTCTACACCACGGTTCGCTTACCCGGTCTGTGTTGTATAGATGCTTTTTCAGGGGACAGTGTTCAGTTACCAACCCAGTAATGGTTTTAACTTCTTTCTTATTGCGCCTGAGTAGGTTATCAGAGAAACTAACATCCCCATCCCCTATCAGCGCTTTGGTATAAAGTTAACCTTCGCTCGACCTCCATTTCTTTGTATTTTTTTTATCCAACCAGGTTCAGATCTCCCTTCTTGCGGAATCCTTAGTAATTTCACATACGGGCTCTCTTAGAGCCCTCCTTGGCTAGTTCATCGGCTACTGCGTTGCCCTTTATATAGTCATGTTCCGGCACCCCAATCAGAAACACCGTGTAGTCTCGTGCCAGTGCATTGAGGGATTGTTTGCAACCTCTAACTAGTTTTGACTGCCTTAATGACAGTCTGGCTGTCCTGGCTCTCAGCCATTATATTAATTTTCTTTCTCATGTAGCCCCCTTTTGCAATCATTTCTGCACAGGCTGCAAGGGCGAATACCTCTGCCTGGAAGACCGTTGTATGTTTCCCCAGGTTTATGGATATCCTTTGATTAGGACTGGGCCCAGAAATATCGGCTCCTGTGCCCTGGCTGCGCCTGGTCTCTGTTCGGTATGGAGATTTTCACCTTTCCAGTGAAGATAATTTGGGGTGCCATGCTGTTTGTGGGCATTTGCAGCAGTGGCGCGTCCAGCAAGTGTGCTCTCCCACCCTGAAGTTGGGATGCCACAAAGTTGTTGGCTTTCAGTCTAAAGATCGCATTCATTGCCTTCACTTTCACATAAAGCTGCAGCGGGGGCAGGCCCACAATGATCTCCAAAGAGGCGGTCCCTGTGCTGTTAATTGCACCAGTGATTCCCAGCAATGTCTGCCTCAGGACAGCGGTTAGCAGTTTCACTGCGGAGGACACTTCTGTCCTCCTCCACCAGACTACTGCCTCGTATGTTATCGCTGGTCTTATCACGGCAGTATATAGCCAATGGATCACCCTCGGCTTTAATCCCCAGGTTTTGTCAGCAACTTTCCTGCAGTGCCAGAATAGTTGCATAGCCCTGGCCGTTGTTTTGATTAAATGGTTTTTCCAGCTTAGTTTCGCGTCGAGGGTAACACCGAGATACTTTACTTGCTTGGTTAATTGTAACCCCTGCTCAAACAATCTAACGCCGCCTAGGTCATTGAGTTTCCTCATGTTGGTAAAGGCAACCAACTTTGTTTTTTGTGGATTAACTGAGAGTCCTTGTGAAAGGCACCATTCCACCACCATTCGCAGTGCATTACGCATGATGCCCGCCACCACGCCCGGGAACTTCCCTCTAGCTATCATGACCATGTCATCAGCGTACCCCTGCGTCCATATTCCTTTCGAGTCCTTTGGTATGCCCATTGCAGAAGATTTAGAGAATATCTAACAAGTGCTCCTTCTGTAATGTTTAGATGTATAATTTTTTCCATAGTCTTCAGTATAAAAGATGTGAGACTAATTGGTCTGAATGATTTCGGATGGTAGTATGTGTCCTTTCCAGGTTTCGGAATAAACATAACACTAGTATCTCTCCAAGCCTTGGGAATGTAGCCGAAAGCGTGGCTACCTCTAAATGTTGGTCATAAATAAATAAATAAATAAATTTGCGATTTGATAATGCCAACAGAAGGACCAATTCTGACGAAGGACCTTGACAAGCTCTGCCTGGAAAGATCATCCGCTCTCTCATTTTCCTCACGTTCGAGTGGTTGGGAACCTAAGCCGATGTTGATCGGGTACCCACCTCATTTAGGGCACTTACACAGTCCCAAATCAACTTTGACTCAGCACTTACGGAACTAACGCTTTAAGTGTGGGCTGGTTTTATTTCTCTGACACAATGATGAATTGCAACAACCTCCGCCTAACTACACCGTTGTATCTCTGGTGAAGCTTACCGTAAGAGTCTTTCTAGGCTTCTTTACATATATTCCAGCTCCTATGCCGTAGCCTGTTCCAGAGGCGTCTGTATACCATTTCGAGTCCGCTCTCACTGGAATGCCTTTTCGATCCTTCTTATCTGGTATTATAATCTGATATTTTCTATCAAGGTTGAATTTTTGAAACATGACATGGCATAGCATCCCCACAAAGAGTGATTCCCTAAGTTTATTCAATAGTTAACGTTGTGCGATTTACTTATCACTGCTTGAATATGCTATATACTATAGACCTGGCAGTTCCTTGTGTGTAAATAGATAGCGGATGATATGGATGTACAATTTTGGTTAAAACAGATTTTTTTTCGTATATTGATGAATTTTAAGAACGATAGATATTAGTATTGCAGAAATCACCAGATATCGAAAACCGGTTAATCGATTTGCAGTAAAAAAACGATTTTGCAACCAGAGGTCAAAAAAAATGTGTGCATTTTTGAAGTTAATTACGTTATAAATACCTGTCTTCCCATTTTAAAAACCGATTTTGGTTTTGAAAACCGGTATTGGTTTCGTTTTACTGGTTTTCCGGTTACACTTTCTGATTTTAAAGCGATTAATTGCCACGTCCAAAACCGGTTTCACATAAAACGGATTTCGATTCACAGCACTAGTAGATATACAAAGAATAATGTAAAGATTTAGATAAAAACAAGCGTAAATTTCAGATAAATCAGCACTATTACTATATGTAGATCAAATACATTAACTGATTGATTTGAGCACTGAATATAAATCATTTTCCTATCCTTATCCGATAACACACCTATTGTATTATTCCGTAGTTAGTGTATTTCTTTACATAAAGAGGTGCTAATTCCCTTAATTAGGCTTAGCAGCCTGTGTGGTACTTTTTCTGACAGATCAGCTTTTAAGTTGATTGCTTCCCGCAATGGTAGTCTCTGCCATTCCAATGAAACGCATTCTCAAACAACGTGGTGGGCTACCTTCTCCTCCTTGTTGCATAGTCTACATACAGGTTTATCTTTAAGGACGCTTATTCTATGTGGGTACTACTTAGCAGCCGTATCATGTTCATAGATTCGATACCGTTCCAAGCTCTATTCGGTTGTTAGCCAGCACATCTGTTGCTAAATGCCTAGATGGTTGCCTCATCATCCGATTGTTGTGTGTCTGTCCTTACGCTGTTTCAGTGAGCCTGGTTTCTCTTTTGGATTGTTTAAGTTATCTCGAGAGCTGGGTCAGATCCAATGAATTTTATTGAAGAGTCCTTGTTAGCGTTCGCAAGTTCGTTGCATGGTATGCCCTTATGCCCTGGCACTCACACCAAGTAGCTTTATTGAGTTTAGTCAGTAGCTCAACATTTACCAAGCAATTCCAAGTTAGTTTTGAGGTTACCTGAATACTCCTTTAGAGCGGTTCGATTGTCGGATAGGATATTGATCAGCTTTGCATACCAGTTTGGGTTTTGCTGTCCAACCATCACCTTTCAAGATAATCTTGAAGGGTTTGTCGAAGGAGATTTTGAGCGTCATTGTATCACTGCCTATTTTAAAGATACGGTTATGTTTAGTTAATCTGACATTCCTAGGAGTATCTATATGTTTCAATTCTTGCCGCCCCTTTAATATAAATAAAAGGAGCAGATTTGGCATCGTTTTCGTAGCAGATTTATGCAGCTCCAGTGATGCACAAGCAAGCTAATCTTTGTCGCTTTGCGAGTTTAATAATCGTCTTTATCCACCAAATCAGGGGGCCATGGAACTTAATATTACGCGTATTGTCTATCCCCATATTTTCTCAATTTGTCTAAATGTCATTATTTTGCCTTTACATTTTTTGTCATATGGTCAAGATGTTGATTCCAAGTTAGCCTCGAGTCAAGAACCAGTCCTAAGGATTTGGATTCTTGACTGAATTGTATCTTTTCGTGATGAAGAGTTGGTGGCTTCAGGTCACCCAGCTTTCTTCTTTTTGTGAAGGAAACTAGTGTAATTTGCACAGGTTGAACCTTTAGGTATTCCTTTACAACACACTTTGTTGGTTTCAAAGCCCTCTACATGGGTTCTGAAATGATGCTTGTAAGAAGTTTGTAATTAACGATATTTTGTTGGCAGTTCTTCCAATTGCGAATACTTCAGGAAAGTACTATTATTGTTTCAATACTTTTGGTTCACAGGAAAATCAGTTCCAAGGTATTTACTTCGTACCAATATTTTTCCAGATAAGCATAAAATGTGCTTTAAAACCATAATAATTAGAAGTAATAAATAAGACTATTTTTTAATACTCATATTATGTTTCTATCAGCTTACACATATAAAATAATTCTTAAGCATTAAAAAACGGTGCTAACCTGATTTTCAATTCAGTTAGCTATTAAATTAGACCAAAGTTCATACATTGTTCTCGACTGGCGATATATACTTTATTTCGACTATTTTGCGTCCATCACGAAAGAACACAAAAATACATATTTTTATATTGATATTCCTTAAATATGCTATATTGCTTCCTATATACGTTTATTTCGACCAACATGTGGCAACGTGGCGGACGCATTATACTTACAACTTTTATAAAAAAAATATACATCGGACGCAAAATAGTTAGCAATTTGTCTGAAAATATACGCAGTGGACGCCAAAATAGATAGGTAAATGTAAGAAGCAAAAAAGTGCGTAGAATAAAAAATCGTAAATTTCATTTTAAAGCTACAGCGATAAAAAAGTGATCGGCTTATCCATTTTTTCCCGCGGTTCAATATACGTCACTAAAATTCTTCTAACTACGCTCCTTCCCGGGGACGCACTACGACCGCGTTATGAAAGGAAGCAAAATAGTTAGCGGGATGTAAATATATATATATATGAAGTATATATTTTTTACAGTTGTATAAGTATATAGTCTACCTATATTATATGTGTATACCGAATTAATGTTAAAAATTGTAAAACAGCGCAATAATCTCCAAACGAGAAAGTTCCAATACTTTAAGAAACTGAGATATGAATTTTTTAAGTTACCCTTAAATTTGTTTTACCACTGTTGATATCGAAACCGTGCTTGACTTATTTATTAAATAGCAGCGCAATGTATAACTCGACGGCGAGCAAAAAGAATCAGCGGTGTGCCTTGATGACTAAATGTAGAGCAATATTAGTAGAGCAAAATTTTATTTGTCTCCTACATTTGTTCTGAATTGAATTTTGACGAATAAATAACAGTATTAATAAATAGCGGTGCTTTTTCTCGGTACGCGTATCAGTAACTACCCAACTGGGATTAAAAGAATAAAATTATGTTTTATTAATAAAGGAAAAAATATTACCGTTGAATTTAGCTTAGTAATGTACGTTACCCATAAAAAATTGTTCAATCGCTCCTGTATATTACATAAATATTTAAAAGTTATTTACTTGTTTAATCAATAAAACAAGAATTAGGAATTATAAGTTTGATTTATTTAACAATAAATAATTAACCAAAAAGTCTTACTTACACTTGCATCTATAGCGAACTAAATGGATATAAATATAGGTATAACATAATACTATATAAAAAGGTGATGACAAGTAATGTTAAATTTTTAAGGACAATATTATATTTAAAAGACCAAGACAACGACAAATATTGTCCATTCAAAATCTAAATTTAACATTACTGTCTTGTCATCGCCTTTTTATGTAGTTTTATGTTATATCTATATTTATATCCATTTAGTTGCATTGGGGCAGTGATGTAAGACTTCTTGTTAATTGTATTTAATCAATCATATATCTAATAAGAAGGATAAATTGTGATTCCGAACGTACAACAAAATAAATTCGCGACTAATAATTAAGCCAATTCGTGTTTATTATTAAACAAGCCAAATAAATTTCTTCCAATATTAGAAGAGCAGTTTCATACGTGTGATTTCAATTATTCAATAAAATGTTTATATACATTAATCATGCACACTATGAAAGGAACATATAACCCAATGTTTAGATGATTTTTCAGATTCCGGTTTTGCTTCCAATTTTATATCCTAACACATATACCACCAACGTAAGGATAATTAGAAAAAAGGGGCAAAATGGAACGTCTATAGCAGAATGTGTGAGAGCTTTATGAATCATGTGAAGGTAATTGAACCATAATCTTAATTATGTTATTATGCATTTGAGTTTTTTTCAGTCTTGTTCGATATATTAATTATATATATAAAAAAGAAACGAATTAATATGGCTGCAAGTACAGCCATACGTAGCGGTGGTTGGTCCTTCTATAAGTACTATTATTAGTACATATATGGTAATTGAGGATAACATTTACAAAGTTCCGTCGGTTTTGAGAGGCGTGGATATATGTTCAAGGTTCCATGTTGCACGCACATTACCTTTGAAGCGATCATTTTGGTATTTTGAAAATATATTTTTATATTTCTACTGTTGATAGAAATACCTGTATTAATACCTTTATAGCAGAACTTTCCCACATAAATTAGGTTACATAAGGCTGAATCCCAATTAATAACGTTATTACAGGTGCAGTTGATGTTTAGTTTCATTCTTCCGAAGTTATTGTTTAGTTTGTGTTTTGTTTTCATCCCTATTATACACATTAACATACCTCCTCATTTTGCAAACATGTTTCTTTGTCCCTTATGTAAAACAAAATATAATTTTTTAAAGCGTTTATTTGTACATATAAAGTTAAAACATCACAACAATTATATCTTTCATTGCCGACAAGAGCAGTGTCATAGAATATATAACAATTTATATTCTTTTCAAGGCATAGGTAAAAAATGCTCGGTATATTTGAGGTAGTATAATAAAAAAAGGCGCAAAGGAAAATGATTTACCTCAATCTAATAATGTCTACTTACGCGAACCAATATGCTCTACAAACATATCTGAAGACAGTTCGAATATATTAGAGAACCATGCAAAAGTTGATATTGAAATGTTTTCAAAATTGTTACATTCATCTGCGGCTGAGATTATATCTAAGTTTTATAGTCAATATTCATTGCCAAGTAATATTGTGCAACATTTAATTGACGACGTTTCCTTAATATTTAGTGATGTTGCGAAAATGTTGGAATCTCAACTAGTACTTACTCTAACGGATAATAGTACAGCGCATTCAACAGAATTTCGAAATATGTTGTCACTTCTACATAAACCTTTTTATAAATTTGATACAGAATATTTTAGATTAAAATACTTTAAAGAATGCGGTTCATTTATAGAACCGATATGTTGTGCAGTTGGGGAAGAATGTACAGATATCAACACAAACGTAGGAACAATTTTAGACATAAGGAAATCTACTGTTTCTTTTGTTCCACCAACTTTAACTTTGAAGGCAATTTTGGAAACCTAACGTGTTCGAAAAAATATCTCATTACATGAATAATGTAAGTAACACAAATATCATTTCGAATGTTATACAGTCAAGGCTTTGGAAAAATATTGTACAGTGTTTCGACGGAAAAATAGTTTTGCCAATTTGCTTATATTTTGATGACTTCGAAATAAACAATCCACTTGGCACTCATGCTGGTGTGTATAAAATTGGTGCAGTGTATTATACCATACCGTGTTTACCACCTGAATTTGCTTCACAATTAGACAATATCTTCCTTGCACAGATTTATCATGCAACAGATTTAGATAAATACGGAACTACATTCATATTCCAACGCCTTTTGAGAAATTTTAAACAATTAGAAAAAGACGGTATAACAATATGTTTGGAAAATGTTAATAAAAATATTTATTTTGTAGTTGTGTTTGTCATTGGCGACAATTTAGGTGTCCAGAAAGTTTTAGGTTTTAACGAATCATTTAATTCTAACTATTACTGCCGCTTTTGCAGGACCCACAAAAATACCGCTGCCGTTGAAGTAACTGAGAATGTAAATACAATACGCAATATCACAAATTATGATAATGATTTAAGTAAAAAGCAATTCGGCGTAAAAGATATCTGCTTTTCAGAATGAGTGAACATTACATGTATTCTAATGTGGCTGCGATATATGCACGATTTTAATAAGATTTGTCTTATGATTTGAATATGCTCTGGTATATATTCTCACAGAATATTTTCACTTTATATCAATTCAATCAAAAATTGAAATACTTTAATTTTTCCAGTGCTGAAAATAAACCTCCACAAATACTCGAAAGTCAAAAAAAATAAGTGTATCATACTTTCCGCTTCCGAAATGAAATCCTTCATGCGTGTTTTTGGTGTACTGATAGGAGAGTTCGTACCTGTTGATGACCCAGTTTGGGAATTATATAAAACATTACGCCAAATATGCGAAATTGTTGGACAATCATCAGTTACGTTAAATGATATCGATTTGCTTAAAGTTCTAATCGCTGAGCATCACAAAATATATGTTGATTGTTTTGGCCATTTGAAACCTAAACATCATTTTTTAACGCATTATCCAAGCATTATGAGTTTAATCGGGCCTCTTGTAAATATTTCGTGCATTAAGTTTGAAGGCAAACTATGTTTCATTTAATTCTAAACTTCACGGTAGAGAAATATCCTATACTTTAGCCATTAAAGCTCAACTCCATTTTAACTACAGAATAATATCTCAAACTGGACTAAAAGGAAACACCGCTTTTGGTGCAATACGTATGTACTTGCGCCAATTTTAATGATTATATTTATAGAAACATAATGAAAAACATTATTTCGTCAGATGATACTGCTGAATGCGTATATAATGTAACTTGGGTAAAAAACAGGTGTATTTAAGCGGTTATTTGTGTTGTTTGATTTTATGATTTCTGTCGTTTGCATGTATCAAACAAATCTTAACGCCGGATAATAAGGATATATTTTTTGAGGTCCAGTTATATAAGACGTTACAATTCAACGAACATTTCAATGTGTAATATGTGCAGATACTCGGGAAAAAAGCTTAATATATCAAATGTAGATTTATAATGATTCCTTTTTAATCCACGTATTGTCGGATGGACGAATGTGTCTCCAAGTGTATTTACAATAATATGTAATCAGTATAACTTAGTAAACAATGTAACGGTGCGTTCTGCGCTGTGCAATAAATTTCTCGTTCATACATTTTGAATGTTTAATTAATGTTGCAACTTATCAATATCATTTCTTTTCTCTTTTCTCGACGTTATTGAATATGTTTGTACAAGTGTAATAACACTTGCATGAGGAGTGTTAATCGAGTGATATAATTTATATTGCGCGATTATAGTGAGTGTTCCTATTTTTTCTTTGAGTGTTATTTCTTCATACTTCCCAATTGAATTTTTCTTATTTCCTTTTCATCTTTTCCATCCATACTTTTTTTTCAAGTATCACAGGGTGTGCTTTCTTCGTAACTTCCGCAAACTTTTACTCATCTTTACTATCTTTTTACCTTTGACCCGTTCTTTTCCATAGACATTATATTTATTCTAATTTATTTGTGAGACATCAGAGGGTTGTTACTTTTTTGTCAGTGCCGCAACTTGTACTCTCTTCACTAATCTCTATTTTTATCTTGTTTTTTAATTTATCATTGAATTACATGTGGGAATACTAACATAATTTCGGTTTTTTAGTTAAGAAATTATATAGTTAAATGTTTAAATTGTATAATTTATATGAATAAAAACTTAAAAATTTAGGTAATTTTTTTTAGTCTAAAATCCTGCTAATACAAGCACCTTGGAAGGAAAAAGGCTGTTATTTTTGTAATATGGGAAACGATCCCATGGCCAAGAGCTTTGTTTATAATAGAAATATGATCCTACTGTGTCTGGTTTCAAAGTTTTTTTTCTCAAAATACGAATTGAAGCAATTTTTTTTTCAGGTAAAACTGTTCGCACAATTTAGGCTGAAATTCTGATATTGCACAATTTTATTTTTTCCTTGTAGCTGCCATGTGATATATAATTTCTGTTTACGCGCATAATATCAAAAACATAATTTTTTTATTAAAATTATTCGCAAATCATTATTTTTTAAAAGTTATGTGAACAGTTTTACTGTTGAAAAGTTGATACATTATTGAATTTGGGAACCCAAAAAATACGTTTGTTTCAAGCACAGCATAGTCAAGTGACAATTCAGATGTTTTGAGGCAATACTTTTTTTGGTTTAATCAACGAAATCAGGACTTTGACCGAACGAAAATAATGTTAGGGCAACAAAATCTTATGCTAATTAGAAAGTATTATTGTTCACAAACTTGTTTGTTAGTTTCCAACGAATTTGTGCCACAACAAATTCTTAGTTAACACAATTTCATTTGAACTAAGGAAAATAGCATGTCTAAGAAAAAAAACAATGTTGATCAATATTCGAGATTTTAAATCACCGCTCTTATGTTTGGGTTTACTAACAACAGTTTTGTATTAACCAAAAAAGTGCAACAAAACAAGGTGTTTGGTTAAATACCCTATCCCCATTCACTTGATTCAACATGTGCAATATTATTACAATAACCAAAATTTGACAAAGTCGTAGTTATTTAAATTAAAATTGGTTGACTGTATTAACCTCAATTTTTGGTTGGATTAACTAATTTGGTGATTCAACACATCTAAGTTTTACGTGCGCGTAGTCCACATATGAAAATGTAAAAGTCAACTAGGACAAAAAATTATAAAAGGAAACTTACTTACAGCAACCAGTTAGTTGTTGAATAGAACTTCTTTGGACCGCCCTCACACCTAGCAAGCTGCTGCCCATCTTATTCAAATTCAAGAACATGTGTAACTTTGTTAATTTGTATTAGTATAAAGTTAATTTTAAAAAGTTGTTAGGAACCCAAAGTCCCAACTCACCACATTTTCACATAGAACGAAAACGACTAGAATGATTTTCCTTCAGACACTTCGGATTTTCATTACAATTGGTACCGCTGATAATTGACATTATAAATTCTTCAGCTGAAGTATTTCGTGCCTTTGCTCCACGTTCACCTTTCGAAAAAACACCTCCAAAATAGATTTATCTTGATCCAGTGTAAATGGATTTCGTAAAAAAAAAACAACTCAATGAGGATTGAAGGGAGTTGAGAAGATATATGCGAAAATAATGATGATGAAATGCGAAATAAAGAAAATTTATGTAGAACGCCGACTCTTACAGCATGTTCATTTTGTAAAATATTTAGGGCCCATTTAAAAAAAACTTATAGTAAGAAGATTTCTTCTTATACTAAAAGTTTTTCCAATAGAACGCCGTGATATTTTACACCATGTGATGTAGAATGAATCCTCTTCGAAAAGCATAAGTGTTTATACCTATCTCGATCTTTCTTTTAGAATCTAGTGATTTTCAGAAATGTAATTTTTAATTACCATTTACTTTAATAATAGGCGATGAAACATTTTAATTTAAAGATATAAAAAAATAAATACAATATGAAAAAATATCCTCACCTCATAGTTCCACACTGTGCTGCTGTCTTGAGGAAATATTGCATATCATATTCATCAATATAGCGCATTCTGTCAAAACATAAAATGTCACTGCCACTTATTTAATGTCGTCGCCTACAGCGCAGTCACATCAAAACTACGCACCATTGGCAAGATGCGCGTTCGACTAGCGTCGGCTGTCCGGTAATGATTATTGGGGATACATTGAAAACCCCCCGCAAATGCAAATCAGGTAAAAAAATTGGATTATTTAAATCAAAGTAAACGTTTAGACTGCGGTTTGATGTGTCTTCAAATTGAAATAACCAATTGATCTTAAAAATTCAATCACATAGATAAAATAAAGTTTGTATCATAGTAATCTTGTATATTAATGTTTTAAAAACGTGGAAAAACGAAATAAAATATAACACAAGGATACTTCATGAAACTATAACTTCAATAATATTAGTTTGTAAGAGTTTTAATTACTATTTTTTTAAAGGAGATTTCAATTAATATATTATTACATTACAATGCAGGACCCCACATACGGTAAGTAACGCTGTAAAATTGCTATTCATAAGAAATATACTATGTTTGGCTGAATGTATTATTGTTTAAGTGAACATACAAATTCCAATATAAAAAAATAAAATCTAATACACAAAAAAGCAACTGGATTTGACACTATTATAGCTGCTTTTATATAGAATATCGCACCTTCCATATTTCTTTAATGGGCACTCTTTAACAGTAATTATTTTGCGTGGTGTCACACAATAATCCTTATAAGTGATTTTGTTAAATGAAGGTTACACATAATGTAATAAACAAAATTTAATAAGTATATCAATTACACATTACTGAATGAAGTGATTTTGAAATTTTAATAGACAAATTATAATCATTACTTTTATGAGATTGCTAAATTGCATTTCCCTTTACAAACAATTACAAACTGGCCGTCTACCATAATTACCACTAATCCTCTATAATCCAACGGCGCTAGTGTTTTTGATGATAGCTCATATAGCTACATGATAGTGTTAGTTGAGCAATAAATTTGAAAAACATTTCATATTATATTAAAAATTATATAAATATATAAACAAATACATAAATCTGGAAAAAATCGTATAGACCAATGTTGTTGTCTTTACGAAATAAAATTTTGATAAATCCATTCTCAAGTTTATAAAATTTAAACTGTAATATATTTATTATACTTGTTCTAATTTTATTAATAATTTTGTGTTGCAAGTATTTCCCGTATTCTCAAAATATCTGAAATTTAGGGGATGCATTTTGTTAATCTTAAATTCGTTCATCATATAAATATTAAAAGAATGTTTTACAAAGTTTATTGCTCTGTCACATAAGTATATCAGCTATTATTCAGTAAAATTTTACTCGTTGGATTACAATGAGGATCATACTAATTATGGTACTCGCTGAGTTTTATAATTGCCACAGATGAATGCATATAAGTG